>CM044896.1:55422970-55600798 GCA_024500145.1 Gentiana dahurica var. dahurica | reverse complement strand
GTGGAGGAGATGACTAACTATACTAACTATACCCTGTACACTCCCCCTGAAACCTTAATGTTAAGTTATACATTAACCCACATCCCTTAATGTTAATTTAGTAATTAACCCATGAACCTTAATGTTAAGTTAGTCATTAACCCATGACCATTAAGGTTAAGTTAGTCCTTAATCATTACAGATGAGAGAGATGAAAAATGGTCAAAATGTTCTAGTGGATCTGTCATATATTCCTTAATCAATAATTGATTTAACACAATTATCCCTGAAAATGATTATCTGGGTATATGGGTGATGGATAGTACTCCCACACTGGGACAGCGGCTGCAGTTATATATTGTATAACACTTCTTAGATACACGATTTTTCTTTGTCGTTGGGGGACACTATGCATTGCAGGTGGAGAAGATGATGAATAGGGCATTTCCTTTGATGAAAATAATCATTGAAATTGAAAAAGGACAAACAAAGTGCTTTTCTCAGAAAATGGAGTAAGAAAAATATTCATCCAATTCACACTGTATCTGATAATTCAAATATCCGACATACTGTTTCATTCACTATTGTACAACAGTAAAAGGTAATGATGATGTCGGATGAGAGAGAAATTGTCAGTTGATGACTCACTGTTCATGGAAATTGAAATTGGATTTTCTCTCAGACCAACCGTTGGATCATGGTGATTTCAGGTGCCTCTACACGCAAGACCAAGCGACGTTAGTGCAAGCGGCTAAGGTCTTGCAATTACCACCCATTTGGAACGGATGGACCGGTCGGATCTTCGATCGGAGGTCGGAATCAAAATGTTGACTTGGTCAACGATAAATAGTTAAGGAAAATACACAGGGTGGAAAATGGTAAATAATTTTTATAAATTAATTTACAACGAATTAGCCTTAACTTTCTACTACAAACATTCTTAGAATTCTTCTCTGAACAACATATAAAATGTTTTTTTTTAAAAAAAATTAAATATTTGAATTAAAATTGGGGATTAACAGTGAAGAAGAGGAAGAAAAAGGGTCATGAGCGGCTACGTCACGCCTACGGCCTACCCCCTTCGCCTCATGACACGTGGCGGGCAAAACCTGTAATATTATTTGGTTTTGCCACGTGAACGGCCAGGATTAAAAGTCAGAAATAGAGGGAACTATTTAAGTCCCTCTGTCACTCCGCAAAACTAAGTAGTAAAGAAGTTGAGAAATACTATTCACCCATTTTGTTGTTCAGTGAAGAATTCTAAGAATGTTTGTAGTTAAAAGTTAAGGCTAATTCGTTGTAAATTAATTTATAAAAATTATTTACCATTTTCCTCCCAGTGTATTTTCCTTAACTATTCATCGTTGACCAAGTCAACATTTTGATTAATCCATGAAGATACCTATGAAATGGTATTAAGACCTAATTTAATTGGTCTTAAGAACCAATATTAATTAGAGAAAATCAAATTTATAATGGATCATCAAAATTTCTTTCTTATCAATATTCATTATTTACAAAATGATGAAAAAAATGTATATTTGAATTAGACAATAATTGATGAATATTTTTAATTTTCTCAAAAATTTTGTTTGTCCTTTTTCAATTTCAATGATTATTTTCTACAGAAATGATTCATTCTTTTTAAATGTAGTCTAAAAAAGAAAAATCGTGAATTAAATTTATTATATATAAGTTGAAATAGTACTATTCATCACCCATATACCCAGATAATCATTTTCAGGGATAATTGTGTTAAATCAATTATTGATTAAGGAATTATATGATAGATCCACTAGAACATTTTGACCATTGTTCATCTATCTCACCTGTAATGATTAAGGACTAACTTAACTTTAATGGTCATGGTGGGTTAATTACTAAATTAACATTAAGGGATGTGGGTTAATGTATAACTTAACATTCAGGTTTCAGGGGGAGTGTATAGGGTATAGTTAGTATAGTTAGTCATCTCCTCCACCTACAGGCTGAGCAACCGTTAATCTGGGCTACATTAACCCACATCCCTTAATGTTAAGTTAATCATTAACCCATGAACCTTAATGTTAAGTTAGTCATTAACCCATGACCATTAAGGTTAAGTTAGTCCTTAATCATTACAGGTGAGAGAGATGAACCATGGTCAAAGTGTTCTAGTGGATCAATCATATATTCCTTAATCAATAATTGATTTAACACAATTATCCCTGAAAATGATTATCTGGGTATTTGTGTGATGGATAGTACTCCCACACTGGGACAGCAGCTGCAGTTATATATTGTATAATACTTCTTAGATTCACGATCTTTCTTTGTCGTTGGGGGAGACTATTCATTGCAGGTGGAGAAGATGATGAATATGTCATTTTCTGTGAGGAAAATAATCATGAAGAAAATGAAAAAGGGCAAACAAAGTGCTTTTCTCAGAAAATATTGGAGTAAGAAAAATATTCATCCAATTCACACTGTACACGATAATTCAAATATCCGACATACTGTTTCAATCACTATTGTACAACAGTAAAAGGTAATGATGATGTCGGATGAGAGATAAATTGTCTGTTGATGACTCACTGTTCATGGAAATTGAAATTAGATTTTCTCTCAGACCAACCGTTGGATCATGGTGATTTCAGGTGCCTCTGCACGCAAGACCAAGCGACGTTAGTGAAAGCAACTAAGGTCTTGCAATTACCCCCCATTTGGAACGGATGGACCGGTCGGATCTTCGATCGGAGGTCGGAATCAAAATGTTGACTTGGTCAACGATGAATAGTTATGGAAAATACATAGGTTGGAAAATGGTAAATAATTTTTATAAATTAATTTACAACGAATTAGCCTTAATTTTCAAGTACAAACATTCTTAGAATTCTTCAATGAACAACATATCAAACTAGGGTATTTTAACTTAACAGATACAACAGATGATCCTGACTTGATATCAGTACAATCAGTCTCGTAATCACCAGAAAAGTTGTACTAGGCAATGCAAATGAGGCTCCGCATCAGCATGATTTTCTGTACAGACTCTAGCATAAAAAATGTCTAGGTCTTTCAGTAAATTAAATATAAAATCTAGGCAGAAAAGTGGAATGATGGGGCAATGTGGGTATGTTAAAAATAAAGATTTTCCTTGAAGTCTGTATTGGGGAGGTCTGCGAGGCAAATTTAGTTTTCTTAGAGTTAGAATTATAGATAGAGAATGAGAAGGAGTAATAGTGTTTTGGAACTTCTTTCTTACAATGGTTTTGCGGAGGGACAGAGGGACATTTATAGTGCCCTCTGATTCTGATTATTAATCCTGCCCGTTCACGTGGCAAAACCAAATAATATTACAGGTTTTGCCCACGTGTCGGCATATGATATGTTATTGGTGGTAGACAGTTGTCCCCACCCACGTGGATACAGTGTCTTGATGTTGGTCAGAACTCACTTTTTACTGTTGTACAATAGTTCTTGTCGATACTTTTTCACTGCTGAGCAATAGTGAAAACACGTTTTTTTTCTTTTCTGCTTTAGAAAATATCGTCTCTCAGACAATCATTGCGCTTTTTGAATTTTTTTACCCAAGTACTATTCATAAAGCAACTTTTTACTGTAGAAATCGATCGCAAAGAAGAATTTTCCAAGTTTTTGTCCGATTGATTGGTTTTCTGTTGATTTTCTAGGAAAAGCATCTACAACAGAATGGAAATCCAACTAGCCGAAACCGTTTCTGGTGATTACGAGACTGATTGTACTGATATCAAGTCAGGATCATCTGTTGTATCTGTTAAGTTAAAATACCCTAGTTTTATTGACAGGGCATTCAATACGATGAAGAATCTGTCAGTGATGATAGATAGTTGTCTGTTGATGTACAGACCTCAATGCCCAATGAATTCTGAAGGTTGTGTTAGGGTTAGAGTTTTTGGTAACATATTATGCGAACCTGATTGCAAACATGCATAGTTCGTTTTCGCAGTATCATGTTGTTTGAATATGACCTATTTTGGTAATGTTTATGCCAGTTTGAATGACAAGGAATGTCCTTGGTCAATTACTTATGTTTTGGAAAATGCTAATATTAAGGACGAAGTTAATTACTGCAAGATGAAAGCTTTTCTAAAGCTATCAACAGTGAAGAGGCCTAATGAATTAGCATTTAGAGGTCCAGTAATTGACATAAAGTCTAAAATATTCAACAGGGATAATGTTGATGTGTGGCACTGTGGATTTAATAAGCCCACTTTGAGACGTTGTCTTAGTGCTCGAACTGACCATATTGGAAAGCCCAAGGCGATAACATGTGGACATGGAGATGCATTTTCAGATAGTAGATCATCTTTTAGTCATTTGGAAAGGCCTAGCATTTGCGACAGGCCCAATAAGCACACAACTTCTAGTAATGTTTTATCTGGGTATATGGGTGATGGATAGTACTCCCACACTGGGACAACGGCTGTAATTGCAAGACCTTATCCTTCACTAACCCTTTCTTGCTGCAGAGGCACTTGAAATCACCATGATCCAACTGTTGGTCTGAGAGAAAATCCAATTTCAATTTCCATGAACAGTGAGTCATCAACAGACAATTTCTCTCTCATCCGACATCATCATTACCTTTTACTGTTGTACAATAGTGATTGAAACAGTATGTCTAATATTTGAATTATTAGATACAGTGTGAATTGGATGAATATTTTTCTTACTCCATTTTCTGAGAAAAGCACTTTGTTTGTCCTTTTTCAATTTCTTCATTATTATTTTCCTCACAGGAAATGCCATATTCATCATCTTCTCCACCTGCAATGAATAGTCTCCCCCAACGACAAAGAAAAATTGTGAATCTAAGAAGTGTTATACAATATATAACTGCAGCCGCTGTCACAGTGTGGGAGTGCTATCCATCACCCATATACCTAGATGAACGGTTGCTCAGTTTGCAGGTGGAGGAGATGATGAACTATGCCCTGTACACTCCCCTTGAAACCTTAATGTTAAGTTATACATTAACCCACATCCCTTAATGTTAAGTTAGTCATCAACCCACATCCATTAATGTTAAGTTAGTCACCCACCCATGACCATTAAGGTTAAGTTAGTCCTTAATCATTACAGGTGAGAGAGATGAACAATGGTCAAAATGTTCTAGTGGATCTGTCATATATTCCTTAATCAATAATTGATTTAACACAATTATCCCTGAAAATGATTATCTGGGTATATGGGTGATGGATAGTACTCCCACACTGGGACAACGGCTGCAGTTATATATTGTATAATACTTCTTAGATTCACGATTTTTCTTTGTCGTTGGGGGAGACTATGCATTGCAGGTGGAGAAGATGATGAATAGGTCATTTCCTGTGAGGAAAATAATCATTGAAATTGAAAAAGGACAAACAATGTGCTTTTCTCAGAAAATGGAGTAAGAAAAATATTCATCCAATTCACACTGTATCTGATAATTCAAATATCCGACATACTGTTTCAATCACTATTGTACAATAGTAAAAGGTAATGATGATGTCGGATGAGAGAGAAATTGTCTGTTGATGACTCACTGTTCATGGAAATTGAAATTGGATTTTCTCTCAGACCAACTGTTGGATCATGGTGATTTCAGGTGGCTCTGCACGCAAGACCAAGCGACGTTAGTGCAAGCGGCTAAGGTGTTGCAATTACCACCCATTTGGAACGGATGGACCGGTCGGATCTTCGATCGGAGGTCGGAATCAAAATGTTGACTTGGTCAACGATGAATAGTTAAGGAAAATACACAGGGAGGAAAATGGTAAATAATTTTTATAAATTAATTTACAACGAATTAGCCTTAACTTTCAACTACAAACATTCTTAGAATTCTTCACTGAACAACATATCAAAAGTTTTTTTTTTTGAAAAAATTAAATATTTGAATTAAAATTGGGGATTAACAGTGAAGAAGAGGAAGAAGAAAGGTCATGAGCGGCTACGTCACGCCTACGGCCTACCCCCTTCGCCTCATGACACGTGGCGGGCAAAACCTGTAATATTATATGGTTTTACCACGTGTAAGGCTGAGATTAAAAGTCAGAAATAGAGGGCACTATTTAAGTCCCTATGTCCCTCCGCAAAACCTAAGTAGTAAAGAAGTTCACAAATACTATTCAGACTTTTTGTGTTTTGAGCTGTGCAGCCCAGATGAACGGTTGCTCAGCCTGCAGGTGGAGGAGATGAACATACTAACTATACCCTGTACACTCCCCCTGAAACCTTAATGTTAAGTTATACATTAACCCACATCCCTTAATGTTAATTTAGTAATTAACCCATGAACCTTAATGGTAAGTTAGTCATTAACCCATCCTTGACCATTAAGGTTAAGTTAGTCCTTAATCATTACAGGTGAGAGAGATGAACAATGGTCAAAATGTTCTAGTGGATCTGTCATATATTCCTTAATCAATAATTGATTTAACACAATTATCCCTGAAAATGATTATCTGGGTATATGGGTGATGGATAGTACTCCCACACTGGGACAGCGGCTGCAGTTATATATTGTATAAACTTCTTAGATTCACGATTTTTCTTTGTCGTTGGGGGACACTATGCATTGCAGATGGATAAGATGATGAATAAGGCATTTCCTGTGAGGAAAATAATCATTGAAATTGAAAAAGGACAAACAATGTGCTTTTCTCAGAAAATGGAGTAAGAAAAATATTCATCCAATTCACACTGTATCTGATAATTCAAATATCCGACATACTGTTTCAATCACTATTGTACAACAGTAAAAGGTAATGATGATGTCGGATGAGAGAGAAATTGTCTGTTGATGACTCACTGTTCATGGAAATTGAAATTGGATTTTCTCTCAGACCAACTGTTGGATCATGGTGATTTCAGGTGCCTCTGCACGCAAGACCAAGCGACGTTAGTGCAAGCGGCTAAGGTGTTGCAATTACCACCCATTTGGAACGGATGGACCGGTCGGATCTTCGATCGGAGGTCGGAATCAAAATGTTGACTTGGTCAACGATGAATAGTAAAGGAAAATACACAGGGAGGAAAAAGGTAAATAATTTTTATAAATTAATTTACAACGAATTAGCCATAACTTTCAACTACAAACATTCTTAGACTTCTTCACTGAACAACATATCAAAAGTTTTTTTTTTTGAAAAAATTAAATATTTGAATTAAAATTGGGGATTAACAGTGAAGAAGAGGAAGAAGAAAGGTCATGAGCGGCTACGTCACGCCTACGGCCTACCCCCTTCGCCTCATGACACGTGGCGGCCAAAACCTGTAATATTATTTGGTTTTGCCACGTGTAAGACTGAGATTAAAAGTCAGAAATAGAGGGCACTTTATAAGTCCCGCTGTCCCTCCGCAAAACCTAAGTAGTAAAGAAGTTGAGAAATACTATTAACCCGTTTTGCGTTTTGAGCTGGATAGCCAAGATGAACGGTTGCTCAGCCTGTAGGTGGAGGAGATGTATAACTATACTAACTATACCCTGTACACTCCCCCTGAAACCTTAATGTTAAGTTATACATTAACCCACATCCCTTAATGTTAATTTAGTAATTAACCCATGAACCTTAATGTTAAGTTAGTCATTAACCCACCCATGACCATTAAGGTTAAGTTAGTCCTTAATCATTACAGGTGAGAGAGATGAACAATGGTCAAAATGTTCTAGTGGATCTGTCATATATTCCTTAATCAATAATTGATTTAACACAATTATCCCTGAAAATGATTATCTGGGTATATGGGTGATGGATAGTACTCCCACACTGGGACAACGGCTGTAGTTATATATTGTATAACACTTCTTAGATTCACGATTTTTCTTTGTCGTTGGGGGAGACTATGCATTGCAGGTGGAGAAGATGATGAATAGGGCATTTCCTGTCAGGAAAATAATCATTGAAATTGAAAAAGGTCAAACAAAGTGCTTTTCTCAGAAAATGGAGTAAGAAAAATATTCATCCAATTCACACTGTATCTGATAATTCAAATATCCGACGTACTGTTTCAATCACTATTGTACAACAGTAAAAGGAAATGATGATCTCGGATGAGAGAGAAATTGTCTGTTGATGACTCACTGTTCATGGAAATTGAAATTGGATTTTCTCTCAGACCAACCGTTGGATCTTGGTGATTTCAGGTGCCTCTGCACGCAAGACCAAGCGACGTTAGTGCAAGCGGCTAAGGTCTTGCAATTACCACCCATTTGGAACGGATGGACCGGTCGGATCTTCGATCGGAGGTCGGAATCAAAATGTTGACTTGGTCAACGATGAATAGTAAAGGAAAATACACAGGGAGGAAAAAGGTAAATAATTTTTATAAATTAATTTACAACGAATTAGCCATAACTTTCAACTACAAACATTCTTAGACTTCTTCACTGAACAACATATCAAAAGTTTTTTTTTTTGAAAAAATTAAATATTTGAATTAAAATTGGGGATTAACAGTGAAGAAGAGGAAGAAGAAAGGTCATGAGCGGCTACGTCACGCCTACGGCCTACCCCCTTCGCCTCATGACACGTGGCGGGCAAAACCTGTAATATTATTTGGTTTTGCCACGTGAACGGCCAGGATTAAAAGTCAGAAATAGAGGGCACTATTTAAGTCCCTCTGTCCCTCCGCAAAACTAAGTAGTAAAGAAGTTGAGAAATACTATTCACCCGTTTTGCGTTTTGAGCTGGGTAGCCCAGATTAATGGTTGCTCAGCTCGTAGGTGGAGGAGATGACTAACTATAATAACTATACCCTGTACACTCCCCCTGAAACCTTAATGTTAAGTTATACATTAACCCACATCCCTTAATGTTAATTTAGTAATTAACCCATGAACCTTAATGTTAAGTTAGTCATTAACCCACCCATGACCATTAAGGTTAAGTTAGTCCTTAATCATTACAGGTGAGAGAGATGAACAATGGTCAAAATTTTCTAGTGGATCTGTCATATATTCCTTAATCAATAATTGATTTAACACAATTATCCCTGAAAATGATTATCTGGGTATATGGGTGATGGATAGTACTCCCACACTGGGACAACGGCTGTAGTTATATATTGTATAACACTTCTTAGATTCACGATTTTTCTTTGTCGTTGGGGGACACTATGCATTGCAGATGGATAAGATGATGAATAGGGCATTTCCTGTGAGGAAAATAATCATTGAAATTGAAAAAGGACAAACAAAGTGCTTTTCTCAGAAAATGGAGTAAGAAAAATATTCATCCAATTCACACTGTATCTGATAATTCAAATATCCGACATACTGTTTCAATCACTATTGTACAACAGTAAAAGGTAATGATGATGTCGGATGAGAGAGAAATTGTCTGTTGATGACTCACTGTTCATGGAAATTGAAATTGGATTTTCTCTCAGACCAACCGTTGGATCTTGGTGATTTCAGGTGCCTCTGCACGCAAGACCAAGCGACGTTAGTGCAAGCGGCTAAGGTCTTGCAATTACCACCCATTTGGAACGGATGGACCGGTCGGATCTTCGATCGGAGGTCGGAATCAAAATGTTGACTTGGTCAACGATGAATAGTTAAGGAAAATACACAGGGAGGAAAATGGTAAATAATTTTTATAAATTAATTTACAACGAATTAGCCTTAACTTTCAACTACAAACATTCTTAGAATTCTTCACTGAACAACATATCAAAAGTTTTTTTTTTGAAAAAATTAAATATTTGAATTAAAATTGGGGATTAACAGTGAAGAAGAGGAAGAAGAAGGGTCATGAGCGGCTACGTCACGCCTACGGCCTACCCCCTTCGCCTCATGACACGTGGCGGCCAAAACCTGTAATATTATTTGGTTTTGCCACGTGTAAGACTGAGATTAAAAGTCAGAAATAGAGGGCACTTTATAAGTCCCTCTGTCCCTCCGCAAAACCTAAGTAGTAAAGAAGTTGAGAAATACTATTCACCCGTTTTGCGTTTTGAGCTGGATAGCCCTGTTGAACGGTTGCTCAGCCTGTAGGTGGAGGAGATGTATAACTAAACTAACTATACCCTGTACACTCCCCCTGAAACCTTAATGTTAAGTTATACATTAACCCACATCCCTTAATGTTAATTTAGTAATTAACCCATGAACCTTAATGGTAAGTTAGTCATTAACCCATCCTTGACCATTAAGGTTAAGTTAGTCCTTAATCATTACAGGTGAGAGAGATGAACAATGGTCAAAATGTTCTAGTGGATCTGTCATATATTCCTTAATCAATAATTGATTTAACACAATTATCCCTGAAAAAGATTATCTGGGTATATGGGTGATGGATAGTACTCCCACACTAGGACAACGGCTGCAGTTATATATTGTATAACACTTCTTAGATTCACGATTTTTCTTTGTCGTTGGGGGACACTATGCATTGCAGATGGATAAGATGATGAATAGGGCATTTCCTGTGAGGAAAATAATCATTGAAATTGAAAAAGGACAAACAAAGTGATTTTCTCAGAAAATGGAGTAAGAAAAATATTCATCCAATTCACACTGTATCTGATAATTCAAATATCCGACATACTGTTTCAATCACTATTGTACAACAGTAAAAGGTAATGATGATGTCGGATGAGAGAGAAATTGTCTGTTGATGACTCACTGTTCATGGAAATTGAAATTGGATTTTCTCTCAGACCAACCGTTGGATCATGGTGATTTCAGGTGCCTCTGCACGCAAGACCAAGCTACGATAGTGCAAGCGACTAAGGTCTTGCAATTACCCCCCATTTGGAACGGATGGACCGGTCGGATCTTCGATCGGAGGTCGGAATCAAAATGTTGACTTGGTCAACGATGAATAGTTAAGGAAAATACACAGGGTGGAAAATGGTAAATAATTTTTATAAATTAATTTACAACGAATTAGCCTTAACTTTCAACTACAAACATTCTTAGAATTCTTCACTGAACAACATATCAAAAGTTTTTCTTTTTTGAAAAAATTAAATATTTGTATTAAAATTGGGGATTAACAGTCAAGAAGAGGAAGAAAAAGGGTCATGAGCGGCTACATCATGCCTACGGCCTACCACCTTCGCCTCATGACATGTGGCGGGAAAAACCTGTAATATTATTTGGTTTTGCCACGTGAACGGCCAAGATTAAAAATCAGAAATAGAGGGCACTATTTAAGTCCCTCTGTCCCTCCGCAAAACTAAGTAGTAAAGAAGTTGAGAAATACTTTTCACTCGTTTTGCGTTTTGAGCTAGGTAGCCCAGATTAACGGTTGCTCAGCCTGTAGGTGGAGGAGATGACAACTATACTAACTATACTAACTATACCCTGTACACTCCCCCTGAAACCTTAATGTTAAGTTATACATTAACCCACATCCTTTAATGTAAATTTAGTAATTAACCCATGAACCTTAATGTTAAGTTAGTCATTAACCCACCCATGACCATTAAGGTTAAGTTAGTCCTTAATCATTACAAGTGAGAGAGATGAACAATGGTCAAAATTTTCTAGTGGATCTGTCATATATTCCTTAATCAATAATTGATTTAACACAATTATCCCTGAAAAAGATTATCTGGGTATATGGGTGATGGATAGTACTCCCACACTAGGACAACGGCTGCAGTTATATATTGTATAACACTTCTTAGATTCACGATTTTTCTTTGTCGTTGGGGGAGACTATGCATTGCAGGTGGAGAAGATGATGAATAGGGCATTTCCTGTGAGGAAAATAATCATTGAAATTGAAAATGGACAAAGTGCATTTCTCAGAAAATGGAGTAAGAAAAATATTCATCCAATTCACACTGTATCTGATAATTCAAATATCCGACATACTGTTTCAATCACTATTGTACAACAGTAAAAGGAAATGATGATGTCGGATGAGAGAGAAATTGTCTGTTGATGACTCATTGTTCATGGAAATTGAAATTGGATTTTCTCTCAGACCAACCGTTGGATCATGGTGATTTCAGGTGCCTCTGCACGCAAGACCAAGCGACGTTAGTGCAAGCGACTAAGGTCTTGCAATTACCCCCCATTTGGAACGGATGGACCGGTCGGATCTTCGATCGGAGGTCGGAATCAAAATGTTGACTTGGTCAACGATGAATAGTTAAGGAAAATACACAGGGAGGAAAATGGTAAATAATTTTTATAAATTAATTTACAACGAATTAGCCTTAACTTTCAACTACAAACATTCTTAGAATTCTTCACTGAACAACATATCAAAAGTTTTTTTTTTTTGAAAAAATTAAATATTTGAATTAAAATTGGGGATTAACAGTGAAGAAGAGGAAGAAAAAGGGTCATGAGCGGCTACGTCACGCCTACGGTCTACCCCCTTCGCCTCATGACACGTGGCGGGCAAAACCTGTAATATTATTTGGTTTTGCCACGTGAACGGCCTGGATTAAAAGTCAGAAATAGAGGGCACTATTTAAGTCCCTCTGTCCCTCCGCAAAACTAAGTAGTAAAGAAGTTGAGAAATACTATTCACCCGTTTTGCGTTTTGAGCTGGGTAGCCCAGATTAACGGTTGCTCAGCCTGTAGGTGGAGGAGATGACTAACTATACTAACTATACCCTGTACACTCCCCCTGAAACCTTAATGTTAAGTTATACATTAACCCACATCCCTTAATGTTAATTTAGTAATTAACCCATGAACCTTAATGTTAAGTTAGTCATTAACCCACCCATGACCATTAAGGTTAAGTTAGTCCTTAATCATTACAGGTGAGAGAGATGAACAATGGTCAAAATGTTCTAGTGGATCTGTCATATATTCCTTAATCAATAATTGATTTAACACAATTATCCCTGAAAATGATTATCTGGGTATATGGGTGATGGATAGTACTCCCACACTGGGACAACGGCTGCAGTTATATATTGTATAACACTTCTTAGATTCATGATTTTTCTTTGTCGTTGGGGGACACTATGCATTGCAGATGGATAAGATGATGAATAGGGCATTTCCTGTGAGGAAAATAATCATTGAAATTGAAAAAGGACAAACAATGTGCTTTTCTCAGAAAATGGAGTAAGAAAAATATTCATCCAATTCACACTGTATCTGATAATTCAAATATCCGACATACTGTTTCAATCACTATTGTACAACAGTAAAAGGTAATGATGATGTCGGATGAGAGAGAAATTGTCTGTTGATGACTCACTGTTCATGGAAATTGAAATTGGATTTTCTCTCAGACCAACTGTTGGATCATGGTGATTTCAGGTGCCTCTGCACGCAAGACCAAGCGACGTTAGTGCAAGCGGCTAAGGTGTTGCAATTACCACCCATTTGGAACGGATGGACCGGTCGGATCTTCGATCGGAGGTCGGAATCAAAATGTTGACTTGGTCAACGATGAATAGTTAAGGAAAATACACAGGGAGGAAAATGGTAAATAATTTTTATAAATTAATTTACAACGAATTAGCCTTAACTTTCAACTACAAACATTCTTAGAATTCTTCACTGAACAACATATCAAAAGTTTTTTTTTTTTGAAAAAATTAAATATTTGAATTAAAATTGGGGATTAACAGTGAAGAAGAGGAAGAAAAAGGGTCATGAGCGGCTACGTCACGCCTACGGCCTACCCCCTTCGCCTCATGACACGTGGCGGCCAAAACCTGTAATATTATTTGGTTTTGCCACGTGTAGACGAGATTAAAAGTCAGAAATAGAGGGCACTTTATAAGTCCCGTCCCTCCGCAAAACCTAAGTAGTAAAGAAGTTGAGAAATACTATTCACCCGTTTTGCGTTTTGAGCTGGATAGCCCAGATGAACGGTTGCTCAGCCTGTAGGTGGAGGAGATGTATAACTATACTAACTATACCCTGTACACTCCCCCTGAAACCTTAATGTTAAGTTATACATTAACCCACATCCCTTAATGTTAATTTAGTAATTAACCCATGAACCTTAATGTTAAGTTAGTCATTAACCCACCCATGACCATTAAGGTTAAGTTAGTCCTTAATCATTACAGGTGAGAGAGATGAACAATGGTCAAAATGTTCTAGTGGATCTGTCATATATTCCTTAATCAATAATTGATTTAACACAATTATCCCTGAAAATGATTATCTGGGTATATGGGTGATGGATAGTACTCCCACACTGGGACAACGGCTGCAGTTATATATTGTATAACACTTCTTAGATTCACGATTTTTCTTTGTCGTTGGGGGAGACTATGCATTGCAGGTGGAGAAGATGATGAATAGGGCATTTCCTGTCAGGAAAATAATCATTGAAATTGAAAAAGGACAAACAAAGTGCTTTTCTCAGAAAATGGAGTAAGAAAAATATTCATCCAATTCACACTGTATCTGATAATTCAAATATCCGACATACTGTTTCAATCACTATTGTACAACAGTAAAAGGAAATGATGATCTCGGATGAGAGAGAAATTGTCTGTTGATGACTCACTGTTCATGGAAATTGAAATTGGATTTTCTCTCAGACCAACCGTTGGATCATGGTGATTTCAGGTGCCTCTGCACGCAAGACCAAGCGACGTTAGTGCAAGCGACTAAGGTCTTGCAATTACCCCCCATTTGGAACGGATGGACCGGTCGGATCTTCGATCGGAAGTCGGAATCAAAATGTTGACTTGGTCAACGATGAATAGTTAAGGAAAATACACTAGGTGGAAAATGGTAAATAATTTTTATAAATTAATTTACAACGAATTAGCCTTAACTTTCAACTACAAACATTCTTAGAATTCTTCACTGAACAACATATCAAAAGTTTTTTTTTTAAAAATAAATTAAATATTTGAATTAAAATTGGGGATTAACAGTGAAGAAGTGGAAGAAAAAGGGTCATGAGCGGCTACGTCACGCCTACGGCCTACCCCCTTCGCCTCATGACACGTGGCGGGCAAAACCTGTAATATTATTTGGTTTTGCCACGTGAACGCCAAGATTAAAAGTCAGAAATAGAGGGCACTATTTAAGTCCCTCTGTCCCTCCACAAAACTAAGTAGTAAAGAAGTTGAGAAATACTATTCACCCGTTTTGCGTTTTGAGCTGGGTAGCCCAGATTAACGGTTGCTCAGCTCGTAGGTGGAGGAGATGACTAACTATAATAACTATACCCTGTACACTCCCCCGAAACCTTAATGTTAAGTTATACATTAACCCACATCCCTTAATGTTAATTTAGTAATTAACCCATGAACCTTAATGTTAAGTTAGTCATTAACCCACCCATGACCATTAAGGTTAAGTTAGTCCTTAATCATTACAGGTGAGAGAGATGAACAATGGTCAAAATTTTCTAGTGGATCTCATATATTCCTTAATCAATAATTGATTTAACACAATTATCCCTGAAAATGATTATCTGGGTATATGGGTGATGGATAGTACTCCCACACTGGGACAGCGGCTGCAGTTATATATTGTATAACACTTCTTAGATTCACGATTTTTCTTTGTCGTTGGGGGAGACTATGCATTGCAGGTGGAGAAGATGATGAATAGGGCATTTCCTGTGAGGAAAATAATCATTGAAATTGAAAAAGGACAAACAAAGTGCTTTTCTCAGAAAATGGAGTAAGAAAAATATTCATCCAATTCACACTGTATCTGATAATTCAAATATCCGACATCCTGTTTCAATCACTGTTGTACAACAGTAAAAGGTAATGATGATGTCGGATGAGAGAGAAATTGTCTGTTGATGACTCACTGTTCATGGAAATTGAAATTGGATTTTCTCTCGGACCAACCGTTGGATCATGGTGATTTCAAGTGCCTCTGCACGCAAGACCAAGCACGTTAGTGCAAGCGGCTAAGGTCTTGCAATTACCCCCCATTTGGAACGGATGGACCGGTCGGATCTTCGATCGGAGGTCGGAATCAAAATGTTGACTTGGTCAACGATGAATAGTTAAGGAAAATACACAGGGAGGAAAATGGTAAATAATTTTTATAAATTAATTTACAACGAATTAGCCTTAACTTTCAACTACAAACATTCTTAGAATTCTTCACTGAACAACATATCAAAAGTTTTTTTTTTGAAAAAATTAAATATTTGAATTAAAATTGGGGATTAACAGTGAAGAAGAGGAAGAAAAAGGGTCATGAGCGGCTACGTCACGCCTACGGCCTACCCCCTTCGCCTCATGACACGTGGCGGGCAAAACCTGTAATATTATTTGGTTTTGCCACGTGAAAGGCCAAGATTAAAATTCAGAAATAGAGGGCACTTTATAAGTCCCTCTGTCCCTCCACAAAACTAAGTAGTAAAGAAGTTGAGAAATACTATTCACCCGTTTTGCGTTTTGAGCTGGATAGCCCAGATGAACGGTTGCTCAGCCTGTAGGTGGAGGAGATGACTAACTATACTAACTATACCCTGTACACTCCCCCTGAAACCTTAATGTTAAGTTATACATTAACCCACATCCCTTAATGTTAATTTAGTAATTAACCCATGAACCTTAATGTTAAGTTAGTCATTAACCCACCCATGACCATTAAGGTTAAGTTAGTCCTTAATCATTACAGGTGAGAGAGATGAACAATGGTCAAAATGTTCTAGTGGATCTGTCATATATTCCTTAATCAATAATTGATTTAACACAATTATCCCTGAAAATGATTATCTGGGTATATGGGTGATGGATAGTACTCCCACACTGGGACAACGGCTGCAGTTATATATTGTATAACACTTCTTAGATTCACGATTTTTCTTTGTCGTTGGGGGAGACTATGCATTGCAGGTGGAGAAGATGATGAATAGGGCATTTCCTGTGAGGAAAATAATCATTGAAATTGAAAAAGGACAAACAAAGTGCTTTTCTCAGAAAATGGAGTAAGAAAAATATTCATCCAATTCACACTGTATCTGATAATTCAAATATCCGACATACTGTTTCAATCACTATTGTACAACAGTAAAAGGTAATGATGATGTCGGATGAGAGAGAAATTGTCTGTTGATGACTCACTGTTCATGGAAATTGAAATTGGATTTTCTCTCAGACCAACCGTTGGATCATGGTGATTTCAGGTGCCTCTGCACGCAAGACCAAGCTACGTTAGTGCAAGCGACTAAGGTCTTGCAATTACCCCCCATTTGGAACGGATGGACCGGTCGGATCTTCGATCGGAGGTCGGAATCAAAATGTTGACTTGGTCAACGATGAATAGTTAAGGAAAATACACAGGGTGGAAAATGGTAAATAATTTTTATAAATTAATTTACAACGAATTAGCCTTAACTTTCAACTACAAACATTCTTAGAATTCTTCACTGAACAACATATCAAAAGTTTTTTTTTTGAAAAAATTAAATATTTGAATTAAAATTGGGGATTAACAGTGAAGAAGAGGAAGAAAAAGGGTCATGAGCGGCTACGTCATGCCTACGGCCTACCCCCTTCGCCTCATGACATGTGGCGGGCAAAACCTGTAATATTATTTGGTTTTGCCACGTGAAGCACCAAGATTAAAAATCAGAAATAGGGCACTATTTAAGTCCCTCAGTCCCTCCACAAAACTAAGTAGTAAAGAAGTTGAGAAATACTATTCACTCGTTTTGCGTTTTGAGCTAGGTAGCCCAGATTAACGGTTGCTCAGCCTGTAGGTGGAGGAGATGACTAACTATACTAACTATACTAACTATACCCTGTACACTCCCTGAAACCTTAATGTTAAGTTATACATTAACCCACATCCCTTAATGTTAATTTAGTAATTAACCCATGAACCTTAATGTTAAGTTAGTCATTAACCCACCCATGACCATTAAGGTTAAGTTAGTCCTTAATCATTACAGGTGAGAGAGATGAACAATGGTCAAAATGTTCTAGTGGATCTGTCATATATTCCTTAATCAATAATTGATTTAACACAATTATCCCTGAAAATGATTATCTGGGTATATGGGTGATGGATAGTACTCCCACACTGGGACAGCGGCTGCAGTTATATATTGTATAACACTTCTTAGATTCACGATTTTTCTTTGTCGTTGGGGGAGACTATGCATTGCAGGTGGAGAAGATGATGAATAGGGCATTTCCTGTGAGGAAAATAATCATTGAAATTGAAAAAGGACAAACAAAGTGCTTTTCTCAGAAAATGGAGTAAGAAAAATATTCATCCAATTCACACTGTATCTGATAATTCAAATATCCGACATACTGTTTCAATCACTATTGTACAACAGTAAAAGGAATGATGATGTCGGATGAGAGAGAAATTGTCTGTTGATGACTCACTGTTCATGGAAATTGAAATTGGATTTTCTCTCAGACCAACCGTTGGATCATGGTGATTTCAGGTGCCTCTGCACGCAAGACCAAGCGACGTTAGTGCAAGCGGCTAAGGTCTTGCAATTACCCCCCATTTGGAACGGATGGACCGGTCGGATCTTCGATCGGAGGTCGGAATCAAAATGTTGACTTGGTCAACGATGAATAGTTAAGGAAAATACACAGGGAGGAAAATGGTAAATAATTTTTATAAAATAATTTACAATGAATTAGCCTTAACTTTCAACTACAAACATTCTTAGAATTCTTCACTGAACAACATATCAAAAGTTTTTTTTTTTTGAAAAAATTAATTATTTGAATTAAAATTGGGGATTAACAGTGAAGAAGAGGAAGAAAAAGGGTCATGAGCGGCTACGTCACGCCTACGGCCTACCCCCTTCGCCTCATGACACGTGGCGGGCAAAACCTGTAATATTATTTGGTTTTGCCACGTGAACGGCCAGGATTAAAATTCAGAAATAGAGGGCACTATTTAAGTCCCTCTGTCCCTCCGCAAAACTAAGTAGTAAAGAAGTTGAGAAATACTATTCACCCGTTTTGCGTTTTGAGCTGGGTAGCCCAGATTAACGGTTGCTCAGCCTGTAGGTGGAGGAGATGACTAACTATACTAACTATACCCTGTACACTCCCCCTGAAACCTTAATGTTAAGTTATACATTAACCCACATCCCTTAATGTTAATTTAGTAATTAACCCATGAACCTTAATGTTAAGTTAGTCATTAACCCACCCATGACCATTAAGGTTAAGTTAGTCCTTAATCATTACAGGTGAGAGAGATGAACAATGGTCAAAATGTTCTAGTGGATCTGTCATATATTCCTTAATCAATAATTGATTTAACACAATTATCCCTGAAAATGATTATCTGGGTATATGGGTGATGGATAGTACTCCCACACTGGGACAGCGGCTGCAGTTATATATTGTATAACACTTCTTAGATACACGATTTTTCTTTGTCGTTGGGGGACACTATGCATTGCAGGTGGAGAAGATGATGAATAGGGCATTTCCTGTGAGGAAAATAATCATTGAAATTGAAAAAGGACAAACAAAGTGATTTTCTCAGAAAATGGAGTAAGAAAAATATTCATCCAATTCACACTGTATCTGATAATTCAAATATCCGACATACTGTTTCAATCACTATTGTACAACAGTAAAAGGTAATGATGACGTCGGATGAGAGAGAAATTGTCTGTTGATGACTCACTGTTCATGGAAATTGAAATTGGATTTTCTCTCAGGCCAACCGTTGGATCATGGTGATTTCAGGTGCCTCTGCACGCAAGACCAAGCGACGTTAGTGCAAGCGGCTAAGGTCATGCAATTACCACCCATTTGGAACGGATGGACCGGTCGGATCTTCGATCGGAGGTCGGAATCAAAATGTTGACTTGGTCAACGATGAATAGTTAAGGAAAATACACAAGGAGGAAAATGGTAAATAATTTTTATAAAATAATTTACAATGAATTAGCCTTAACTTTCAACTACAAACATTCTTAGAATTCTTCACTGAATAACATATCAAAAGTTTTTTTTTTTGAAAAAATTAATTATTTGAATTAAAATTGGGGATTAACAGTGAAGAAGAGGAAGAAAAAGGGTCATGAGCGGCTACGTCACGCCTACGGCCTACCCCCTTCGCCTCATGACACGTGGCGGGCAAAACCTGTAATATTATTTGGTTTTGCCACGTGAACGGACAGGATTAAAATTCAGAAATAGAGGGCACTATTTAAGTCCCTCTGTCCCTCCGCAAAACTAAGTAGTAAAGAAGTTGAGAAATACTATTCACCCGTTTTGCGTTTTGAGCTGGGTAGCCCAGATTAACGGTTGCTCAGCCTGTAGGTGGAGGAGATGACTAACTATACTAACTATACCCTGTACACTCCCCCTGAAACCTTAATGTTAAGTTATACATTAACCCACATCCCTTAATGTTAATTTAGTAATTAACCCATGAACCTTAATGTTAAGTTAGTCATTAACCCACCCATGACCATTAAGGTTAAGTTAGTCCTTAATCATTACAGGTGAGAGAGATGAACAATGGTCAAAATGTTCTAGTGGATCTGTCATATATTCCTTAATCAATAATTGATTTAACACAATTATCCCTGAAAATGATTATCTGGGTATATGGGTGATGGATAGTACTCCCACACTGGGACAGAGGCTGCCGTTATATATTGTATAACACTTCTTAGATTCACGATTTTTCTTTATCGTTTGGGGACACTATGCATTGCAGGTGGAGAAGATGATGAATAGGGCATTTCCTGTGAGGAAAATAATCATTGAAATTGAAAAAGGACAAACAAAGTGATTTTCTCAGAAAATGGAGTAAGAAAAATATTCATCCAATTCACACTGTATCTGATAATTCAAATATCCGACATACTGTTTCAATCACTATTGTACAACAGTAAAAGGTAATGATGATGTCGGATGAGAGAGAAATTGTCTGTTGATGACTCACTGTTCATGGAAATTGAAATTGGATTTTCTCTCAGACCAACCGTTGGATCATGGTGATTTCAGGTGCCTCTGCACGCAAGACCAAGCGACGTTAGTGCAAGCGGCTAAGGTCTTGCAATTACCACCCATTTGGAACGGATGGACCGGTCGGATCTTCATCGGAGGTCGGAATCAAAATGTTGACTTGGTCAACGATGAATAGTTAAGGAAAATACACATGGAGGAAAATGGTAAATAATTTTTATAAATTAATTTACAACGAATTAGCCTTAACTTTCAACTACAAACATTCTTAGAATTGTTCACTGAACAACATATCAAAAGTTTTTTTTTTTTTTTTTTTGAAAAAATTAAATATTTGAATTAAAATTGGGGATTAACAGTGAAGAAGAGGAAGAAAAAGGGTCATGAGCGGCTACGTCATGCCTACGGCCTACCCCCTTCGCCTCATGACAAGTGGCGGGCAAAACCTGTAAAATTATTTGGTTTTGCCACGTGAACGGCCAAGATTAAAAATCAGAAATAGAGGGCACTATTTAAGTCCCTCTGTCCTTCCGCAAAACTAAGTAGTAAAGAAGTTGAGAAATACTATTCACCCATTTTGCGTTTTGAGCTAGGTAGCCCAAATTAACGGTTGCTCAGCCTGTAGGTGGAGGAGATGACTAACTATACTAACTATACCCTGTACACTCCCCCTGAAACATTAATGTTAAGTTATACATTAACCCACATCCCTTAATGTTAATTTACTAATTAACCCATGAACCTTAATGTTAAGTTAGTCATTAACCCACCCATGACCATTAAGGTTAAGTTAGTCCTTAATCCTTACAGGTGAGAGAGATGAACAATGGTCAAAATTTTCTAGTGGATCTGTCATATATTCCTTAATCAATAATTGATTTAATACAATTATCCCTGAAAATGATTATCTGGGTATATGGGTGATGGATAGTACTCCCACACTAGGACAACGGCTGCAATTATATATTGTATAACACTTCTTTGATTCACGATTTTTCTTTGTCGTTGGTGGAGACTATGCATTGCAGGTGGAGAAGATGATGAATAGGGCATTTCCTGTGAGGAAAATAATCATTGAAATTGAAAAAGGACAAACAAAGTGCTTTTCTTAGAAAATGGAGTAAGAAAAATATTCATCCAATTCACACTGTATCTGATACTTCAAATATCTGACATACTGTTTCAATCACTATTGTACAACAGTAAAAGGTAATGATGATGTCGGATGACAGAGAAATTGTCTGTTGATGACTCACTGTTCATGGAAATTGAAATTGGATTTTCTCTCAGACCAACCGTTGGATCATGGTGATTTCAGGTGCCTCTGCACGCAAGACCAAGCTACGATAGTGCAAGCGACTAGGGTCTTGCAATTACCCCCCATTTGGAACGGATGGACCAGTCGGATCTTCGATCGGAGGTCGGAATCAAAATGTTGACTTGGTCAACGATGAATAGTTAAGGAAAATACACAGGGTGGAAAATGGTAAATAATTTTTATAAATTAATTTACAACGAATTAGCCTTAACTTTCAACTACAAACATTCTTAGAATTGTTCGCTGAACAACATATCAAAAGTTTTTTTTTTTTTTTGAAAAAATTAAATATTTGAATTAAAATTGGGGATTAACAGTGAAGAAGAGGAAGAAAAAGGGTCATGAGCGGCTACGTCATGCCTACGGCCTACCCCCTTCGCCTCATGACAAGTGGCGGGCAAAACCTGTAATATTATTTGGTTTTGCCACGTGAACGGCCAAGATTAAAAATCAGAAATAGAGGGCACTATTTAAGTCCCTCTTTCCCTCCGCAAAACTAAGTAGTAAAGAAGTTGAGAAATACTATTCACCCGTTTTGCGTTTTTAGCTAGGTAGCCCAAATTAACGGTTGCTCAGCCTGTAGGTGGAGGAGATGACTAACTATACTAACTATACCCTGTACACTCCCCCTGAAACATTAATGTTAAGTTATCATTAACCCACATCCCTTAATGTTAATTTAGTAATTAACCCATGAACCTTAATGTTAAGTTAGTCATTAACCCACCCATGACCATTAAGGTTAAGTTAGTCCTTAATCCTTACAGGTGAGAGAGATGAACAATGGTCAAAATTTTCTAGTGGATCTGTCATATATTCCTTAATCAATAATTGATTTAACACAATTATCCCTGAAAATGATTATCTGGGTATATGGGTGATGGATAGTACTCCCACACTAGGACAACGGCTGCAATTATATATTGTATAACACTTCTTAGATTCACGATTTTTCTTTGTCGTTGGGGGAGACTATGCATTGCAGGTGGAGAAGATGATGAATAGGGCATTTCCTGTGAGGAAAATAATCATTGAAATTGAAAAAGGACAAACAAAGTGCTTTTCTCAGAAAATGGAGTAAGAAAAATATTCATCCAATTCACACTGTATCTGATAATTCAAATATCTGACATACTGTTTCAATCACTATTGTACAACAGTAAAAGGTAATGATGATGTCGGATGACAGAGAAATTGTCTGTTGATGACTCACTGTTCATGGAAATTGAAATTGGATTTTCTCTCAGACCAACCGTTGGATCATGGTGATTTCAGGTGCCTCTGCACGCAAGACCAAGCTACGATAGTGCAAGCGACTAGGGTCTTGCAATTACCCCCCATTTGGAACGGATGGACCGGTCGGATCTTCGATCGGAGGTCGGAATCAAAATGTTGACTTGGTCAACGATGAATAGTTAAGGAAAATACACAGGGTGGAAAATGGTAAATAATTTTTATAAATTAATTTACAACGAATTAGCCTTAACTTTCAACTACAAACATTCTTAGAATTCTTCACAGAACAACATATCAAAAGTTTTTTTTTTGAAAAAATTAAATATTTGAATTAAAATTGGGGATTAACAGTGAAGAAGAGGAAGAAAATGGGTCATGAGCGGCTACGTCATGCCTACGGCCTACCCCCTTCGCCTCATGACATGTGGCTGGCAAAACCTGTAATACTATTTGGTTTTGCCACGTGAACGGCCAAGATTAAAAATCAGAAATAGAGGGCACTGTTTAAGTCCCTCTGTCCCTCCGCAAAACTAAGTAGTAAAGAAGTTGAGAAATACTATTCACCCGTTTTGCGTTTTGAGCTAGGTAGCCCAGATTAACTGTTGCTCAGCCTATAGGTGGAGGAGATGACTAACTATACTAACTATACTAACTATACCCTGTACACTCCCCCTGAAACCTTAATGTTAAGTTATACATTAACCCACATCCCTTAATGTTAATTTAGTAATTAACCCATGAACCTTAATGTTAAGTTAGTCATTAACCCACCCATGACCATTAAGGTTAAGTTAGTCCTTAAATATTACAGGTGAGAGAGATGAACAATGGTCAAAATTTTCTAGTGGATCTGTCATATATTCCTTAATCAATAATTGATTTAACACAATTATCCCTGAAAATGATTATCTGGGTATATGGGTGATGGATAGTACTCCCACACTAGGACAACGGCTGCAGTTATATATTGTATAACACTTCTTAGATTCACGATTTTTCTTTGTCGTTGGGGGAGACTATGCATTGCATGTGGAGAAGATGATGAATAGGGCATTTCCTGTGAGGAAAATAATCATTGAAATTGAAAAAGGAGAAAGTGCTTTTCTCAGAAAATGGAGTAAGAAAAATATTCATCCAATTCACACTGTATCTGATATTTCAAATATCCGACATACTGTTTCAATCACTATTGTACAAGAGTAAAAGGAAATGATGATGTCGGATGAGAGAGAAATTGTCTGTTGATGACTCACTGTTCATGGAAATTGAAATTGGATTTTCTCTCAGACCAACCGTTGGATCATGGTGATTTCAGGTGCCTCTGCACGCAAGACCAAGCTACGTTAGTGCAAGCGATTAGGGTCATGCAATTACCCCCCATTTGGAACGGATGGACCGGTCGGATCTTCGATCGGAGGTCGGAATCAAAATGTTGACTTGGTCAACGATGAATACACAGGGTGGAAAATGGTAAATAATTTTTATAAATTAATTTACAACGAATTAGCCTTAACTTTCAACTACAAACATTCTTAGAATTCTTCACTGAACAACATATCAAAAGTTTTTTTTTTTTGAAAAAATTAAATATTTGAATTAAAATTGGGGATTAACAGTGAAGAAGAGGAAGAAAAAGGGTCATGAGCGGCTACGTCATGCCTACGGCCTACCCCCTTCGCCTCATGACATGTGGCGGGCAAAACCTGTAATATTATTTGGTTTTGCCACGTGAACGGCCAAGATTAAAAATCAGAAATAGAGGGCACTATTTAAGTCCCTCTGTCCCTCCGCAAAACTAAGTAGTAAAGAAGTTGAGAAATACTATTCACCCGTTTTGCGTTTTGAGCTAGGTAGCCCAGATTAACGGTAGCTCAGCCTGTAGGTGGAGGAGATGACTAACTATACTAACTATACTAACTATACCCTGTACACTCCCCCTGAAACCTTAATGTTAAGTTATACATTAACCCACATCCCTTAATGTTAATTTAGTTATTAACCCATGAACCTTATTGTTAAGTTAGTCATTAACCCACCCATGACCATTAAGGTTAAGTTAGTCCTTAATCATTACAGGTGAGAGAGATGAACAATGGTCAAAATTTTCTAGTGGATCTGTCATATATTCCTTAATCAATAATTGATTTAAGACAATTATCCCTGAAAATTTTTCTGGGTATATGGGTGATGGATAGTACTCCCACACTAGGACAACGGCTGCAGTTATATATTGTATAACACTTCTTAGATTCACGATTTTTCTTTGTCGTTGGGGGAGACTATGCATTGCAGGTGAAGAAGATGATGAATAGGGCATTTCCTGTGAGGAAAATAATCATTGAAATTGAAAAAGGACAAAGTGCTTTTCTCAGAAAATGGAGTAAGAAAACTATTCATCCAATTCACACTGTATCTGATAATTCAAATATCCGACATACTGTTTCAATCACTATTGTACAACAGTAAAAGGAAATGATGATGTCGGATGAGAGAGAAATTGTCTGTTGCAG
This sequence comes from Gentiana dahurica var. dahurica, assembly GCA_024500145.1. Lineage (NCBI taxonomy): Eukaryota > Viridiplantae > Streptophyta > Magnoliopsida > Gentianales > Gentianaceae > Gentiana > Gentiana dahurica. The sequence goes on along the minus strand of CM044896.1, from coordinate 55,574,920 downwards.
ACTCACTGTTCATGGAAATTGAAATTGGATTTTCTCTCAGACCAACCGTTGGATCATGGTGATTTCAGGTGCCTCTGCACGCAAGACCAAGCGACGTTAGTGCAAGTGAGTAAGGTCTTGCAATTACCCCCCATTTGGAACGGATGGACCGGTCGGATCTTCGATCGGAGGTCGGAATCAAAATGTTGACTTGGTCAACGATGAATAATTAAGGAAAATAAACAGGGTGGAAAATGGTAAATAATTTTTATAAATTAATTTACAACGAATTAGCCTTAACTTTCAACTACAAACATTCTTAGAATTCTTCACTGAACAACATATCAAAAGTTTTTTTTTGAAAAAAATTAAATATTTGAATTAAAATTGGGGATTAACAGAGAAGAAGAGGAAGAAAAAGGGTCATGAGCGGCTACGTCACGCCTACGGCCTACGCCCTTCGCCTCTTGACACGTGGCGGGCAAAACCTGTAATATTATTTGGTTTTGCCACGTGAACGGCCAGGATTAAAAGTCAGAAATAGAGGACACCTTTTAAGTCCCTCTGTCCCTCCGCAAAACTAAGTAGTAAAGAAGTTGAGAAATACTATTCACCCCTTTTGCATTTTGAGCTGGGTAGCCCAGATTAACGGTTGCTCAGCCCGTAGGTGGAGGAGATGACTAACTATACTAACTATACCCTGTACACTCCCCCTGAAACATTAATGTTAAGTTATACATTAACCCACATCCCTTAATGTTAATTTAGTAATTAACCCATGAACCTTAATGGTAAGTTAGTCATTAACCCACCCATGACCATTAAGGTTAAGTTAGTCCTTAATCATTACAGGTGAGAGAGTTGAACAATGGTCAAAATGTTCTAGTGGATCTGTCATATATTCCTTAATCAATAATTGATTTAACACAATTATCCCTGAAAATGATTATCTGGGTATATGGGTGATGGATAGTACTCCCACACTGGGACAGCGGCTGCAGTTATATATTGTATAACACTTCTTAGATTCACGATTTTTCTTTGTCGTTGGGGGACACTATGCATTGCAGATGGATAAGATGATGAATAGGGCATTTCCTGTGAGGAAAATAATCATTGAAATTGAAAAAGGACAAACAATGTGCTTTTCTCAGAAAATGGAGTAAGAAAAATATTCATCCAATTCACACTGTATCTGATAATTCAAATATCCGACATACTGTTTCAATCACTATTGTACAACAGTAAAAGGTAATGATGATGTCGGATGAGAGAGAAATTGTCAGTTGATGACTCACTGTTCATGGAAATTGAAATTGGATTTTCTCTCAGACCAACTGTTGGATCATGGTGATTTCAGGTGCCTCTGCACGCAAGACCAAGCGACGTTAGTGCAAGTGGCTAAGGTGTTGCAATTACCACCCATTTGGAACGGATGGACCGGTCGGATCTTCGATCGGAGGTCGGAATCAAAATGTTGACTTGGTCAACGATGAATAGTTAAGGAAAATACAAAGGGAGGAAAATGGTAAATAATTTTTATAAATTAATTTACAACGAATTAGCCTTAACTTTCAACTACAAACATTCTTAGAATTCTTCACTGAACAACATATCAAAAGTTTTTGTTTTTGAAAAAATTAAATATTTGAATTAAAATTGGGGATTAACAGTGAAGAAGAGGAAGAAGAAGGGTCATGAGCGGCTACGTCACGCCTACGGCCTACCCCCTTCGCCTCACACGTGGCGGCCAAAACCTGTAATATTATTTGGTTTTGCCACGTGTAAGACTGAGATTAAAAGTCAGAAATAGAGGGCACTTTATAAGTCCCTCTGTCCCTCCGCAAAACCTAAGTAGTAAAGAAGTTGAGAAATACTATTCAACCGTTTTGCGTTTTGATCTGGATATCCCAGATGAACGGTTGCTCAGCCTGTAGGTGGAGGAGATGTATAACTATACTAACTATACCCTGTACACTCCCCCTGAAACCTTAATGTTAAGTTATACATTAACCCACATCCCTTAATGTTAATTTAGTAATTAACCCATGAACCTTAATATTAAGTTAGTCATTAACCCACCCATGACCATTAAGGTTAAGTTAGTCCTTAATCATTATAGGTGAGAGAGATGAACAATGGTCAAAATGTTCTTGTGGATCTGTCATATATTCCTAATCAATAATTGATTTAACACAATTATCCCTGAAAATGATTATCTGGGTATATGGGTGATGGATAGTACTCCCACACTGGGACAACGGCTGCAGTTATATATTGTATAACACTTCTTAGATTCACGATTTTTCTTTGTCGTTGGGGGAGACTATGCATTGCAGGTGGAGAAGATGATGAATAGGGCATTTCCTGTGAGGAAAATAATCATTGAAATTGAAAAAGGACAAACAAAGTGCTTTTCTCAGAAAATGGAGTAAGAAAAATATTCATCCAATTCACACTGTATCTGATAATTCAAATATCTGACATACTGTTTCAATCACTATTGTACAACAGTAAAAGGTAATGATGATGTCGGATGACAGTGAAATTGTCTGTTGATGACTCACTGTTCATGGAAATTGAAATTGGATTTTCTCTCAGACCAACCGTTGGATCATGGTGATTTCAGGTGCCTCTGCACGCAAGACCAAGCTACGTTAGTGCAAGCGACTAGGGTCTTGCAATTACCCCCCATTTGGAACGGATGAACCGGTCGGATCTTCGATCGGAGGTCGGAATCAAAATGTTGACTTGGTCAACGATGAATAGTTAAGGAAAATACACAGGGTGGAAAATGGTAAATAATTTTTATAAATTAATTTACAACAAATTAGCCTTAACTTTCAACGACAAACATTCTTAGAATTCTTCACTGAACAACATATCAAAAGTTTTTTTTTAAAAAAAAATTAAATATTTGAATTAAAATTGGGGATTAACAGTGAAGAAGAGGAAGAAAAAGGGTCATGAGCGGCTACGTCATGCCTACGGCCTACCCCCTTCGCCTCATGACATGTGGCGGGCAAAACCTGTAATATTATTTGGTTTTGCCACGTGAACGGCCAAGATTAAAAATCAGAAATAGAGGGCACTATTTAAGTCCTTCTGTCCCTCCGCAAAACTAAGTAGTAAAGAAGTTGAGAAATACTATTCACCCGTTTTGCGTTTTGAGCTTGGTAGCCCAGATTAACGGTTGCTCAGCCTGTTGGTGGAGGAGATGACTAACTATACTAACTATACCCTATACACTCCCCTTGAAACCTTAATGTTAAGTTATACATTAACCCACATCCCTTAATGTTAATTTAGTAATTAACCCATGAACCTTAATGTTAAGTTAGTCATTAACCCACCCATGACCATTAAGGTTAAGTTAGTCCTTAATCATTACAGGTGAGAGAGATGAACAATGGTCAAAATTTTCTAGTGGATCTGTCATATATTCCTTAATCAATAATTGATTTAACACAATTATCCCTGAAAATGATTATCTGGGTATATGGGTGATGGATAGTACTCCCACACTAGGACAACGGTTGCAGTTATATATTGTATAACACTTCTTAGATTCACGATTTTTCTTTGTCGTTGGGGGAGACTATGCATTGCAGGTGGAGAAGATGATGAATAGGGCATTTCCAGTGAGGAAAATAATCATTGAAATTGAAAAAGGTCAAAGTGCTTTTCTCAGAAAATGGAGTAAGAAAAATATTCATCCAATTCACACTGTATCTGATAATTCAAATATCCGACATACTGTTTCAATCACTATTGACAACAGTAAAAGGAAATGATGATGTCGGATGAGAGAGAAATTGTCTGTTGATGACTCACTGTTCATGGAAATGGAAATTGGATTTTCTCTCAGACCAACCGTTGGATCATGGTGATTTCAGGTGCCTCTGCATGCAAGACCAAGCGACGTTAGTGCAAGCGAGTAAGGTCTTGCAATTACCCCCCATTTGGAACGGATGGACCGGTCGGATCTTCGATCGGAGGTCGGAATCAAAATGTTGACTTGGTCAACGATGAATAGTTAAGGAAAATACACAGGGTGGAAAATGGTAAATAATTTTTATAAATTAATTTACAACGAATTAGCCTTAACTTTCAGCTACAAACATTCTTAGAATTCTTCACTGAACAACATATCAAAAGTTTTTTTTTTGAAAAAATTAAATATTTGAATTAAAATTGGGCATTAACAGTGAAGAAGAGGAAGAAAAAGGGTCATGAGCGGCTACGTCACGCCTACGGCCTACCCCCTTCGCCTCATGACACGTGGCGGGCAAAACCTGTAATATTATTTGGTTTTGCCACGTGAACGGCCAGGATTAAAAGTGAGAAATAGAGGGCACTATTTAAGTCCCTCTGTCCCTCCGCAAAACTAAGTAGTAAAGAAGTTGAGAAATACTATTCACCCATTTTGCGTTTTGAGCTGGGTAGCCCAGATTAACGGTTGCTCAGCCTGTAGGAGGAGGAGATGACTAACCATACTAACTATACCCTGGTCACTCCCCCTGAAACCTTAATGTTAAGTTATACATTAACCCACATCCCTTAATGTTAATTTAGTAATTAACCCATGAATCTTAATGTTAAGTTAATCATTAACCCACCCATGACCATTAAGGTTAAGTTAGTCCTTAATCATTACAGGTGAGAGAGATGAACAATGGTCAAAATGTTCTAGTGGATCTGTCATATATTCCTTAATCAATAATTGATTTAACACAATTATCCCTGAAAATGATTATCTGGGTATATGGGTGATGGATAGTACTCCCACACTGGGACAGCGGCTGCAGTTATATATTGTATAACACTTCTTAGATTCACGATTTTTCTTTGTCGTTGGGGGACACTATGCTTTGCAGATGGAGAAGATGATGAATAGGGCATTTCCTGTGAGGAAAATAATCATTGAAATTGAAAAAGGACAAACAATGTGCTTTTCTCAGAAAATGGAGTAAGAAAAATATTCATCCAATTCACACTGTATCTGATAATTCAAATATCCGACATACTGTTTCAATCACTATTGTACAACAGTAAAAGGTAATGATGATGTCGGATGAGCGAGAAATTGTCTGTTGATGACTCACTGTTCATGGAAATTGAAATTGGATTTTCTCTCAGACCAACTGTTGGATCATGGTGATTTCAGGTGCCTCTGCACGCAAGACCAAGCGACGTTAGTGCAAGGGGCTAAGGTGTTGCAATTACCACCCATTTGGAACGGATGGACCGGTCGGATCTTCGATCGGAGGTCGGAATCAAAATGTTGACTTGGTCAACGATGAATAGTTAAGGAAAATACACAGGGAGGAAAATGGTAAATAATTTTTATAAATTAATTTACAACGAATTAGCCTTAACTTTCAGCTACAAAAATTCTTAGAATTCTTCACTGAATAACATATCATTTTTTTTTTTGAAAAAATTAAATATTTGAATTAAAATTAGGGATTAACAGTGAAGAAGAGGAAGAAAAAGAGTCATGAATATATGTGTATTATAGGGAAAAATCTGACTTTCTTTATATTAAGGGAAACTAAAAAGAAATTTCTATTTTTGGGATTATCTATTTATGGAAAATAAATCTCATTAGTTCCAATGACCTAAAAGAAATCAGAAATCTTCCTACGCACTTTGAGAACGGCGTGAGAGGAAGAATTAGGGCTGATATCTTTTCTTCCAGTTTCTAAGGCAAGTCTAACGGTTTTCAGAACAGATTGGAGAAACGGAATCAGCGGGAAATGAGGAACAATTTGATTGCAAAAGTTCAGAGTTTTGTAAAGGTATGAGTTTTAGCCCTAGTGGCGGTTTTGATCAAATTTTAGTGTTTTTGATCTCCTAAATTCGTAGATTTGTTGTATTCTATGTTTGTGATCAAGTCATTGTCCAAATTTAGGGTTGATAAAATAGATGTTGAGTGAAACCTGGGAAAGTGCTGCAGATTTTCTGAAGGTTTTGGATTGGGATTTTCTTGTTAAAAGGTAAGAGGATATTCCTACGAATTAATTACGGTTTATGTTAAGGTTTGATATGATTTTATGCTAGAAATCATACCTTCATCCTGCCTAAGGATCTATAGTTGTTATGGTAGATAAAAGTTATGTTTTTCTGCTATTTTCTGAGTATTATGATGTTGAACATGTTTGGGAACGATTAGGGATCGTTTGGGGGTAGAAAACTGAGTTTTTGGAGTTTACCGCACTTGGTGCAGGCTCAACAAGTCCAGTGCGGGTGCACTGGAAGAACGTAAAAGTTGTTTTTAAATTCAGAGGCCTGGTGCGGGCGCACCAGATCCAGTGCGGGCGCACTGGACAGGCAGAAAGTCGGATTTTTACATACACAGGCTCAGTGCGATCGCACTGGCCTTTTTTTATGAATAGTTGATTTAAGCTATGGTATGAGTCTTAAATGTTGTTCTTTGATCTTATAACATTAATTAAACATGAACAAACCTCGATTGAGCTTCTGATGGTTTTAGTTCCGGCACCGGATGTACACTTCAAGAGAGTTGAAGTTCGGGACCGTCGGAGGGGCATGGAAGGGCTTGTGCTTTGATGAAATAGAGTTCATCAATGTCTGTGTAATTGCTAGGCCTTGTCCGTTTCTAGTGGTCTAGGAAGAGAGAAGTAGGTGTGAGGGAGCTTATTTGAAAAGGCTTAGGTGGCTAGTTAACAATAAATAATAATTACATACTTGCATAGTAATAATATTAAACGTCATGTCACTTTTGGTTAGGCACATGTAAACATCGGCTATGTGACTCATCCGGATAGGTGGATAACTCTGTAAGTCTTTGGACCCTACGTATGGAGCAACACCACCCCGTAAGTCCGAGACCCTACGTACGGAGGAACTTCACCGGACGTGTATGCATATCGGGGTAACCCGAGACTAAAAGTGCAAGCCACTGTTGGTTGGCACCCTCTCATGGTGGTCACACCTCGCGTAGTACCCTTGAGTGCTGACGTAACCAAGATAAGATAAACTAGTAACGTATAGTCATGACATGTTGAAGGACATGGAATGAACCCAAGATCGAGTCAGTCTCATAAAGATGATACCTTGATTATAAAACTTGGTTTATAATCCTTAGTTAGTTTGTAGCTTCTTCCTCTTATTGAGTACTTTATACTTACCTCAAATGCATTGTTTTTCTCTGTGTTTGGGGAAGAGAAGATGAACAGGTAGATCCGGAGTTCGTGGAAGACTTTGATGACGACGTTTGAAGACGCCAACGTTGAAGCATTTACTTTTGTTATTGTTTTGATATTTCACTAGACTTGATGTTCTTTGGAGAACGTTGTATTTTCTTTTAGTTTTCTTTGGAGGTATTCGTACGTTTTAGACTTCGGTTGGTTTTCCCAATGTAATAAATGTAACCTCTCTATCTTTAGTATGTCGAGTTCTTTTCATCGTAGCATTTATGGTGTTTGCCGAGTCTTTTTAGCATCCGTTTTGCTTAACTCGATACGACGTAGTAGAGCTTACGTGTAATATTAGATTTATTTAATATTATATGTGCCGAGCGTTTCGTTTCCGGATAAGGACTCGGTGTCTGGTAACGGGGCGTTGCATTTTGTATACCGATGATGCTCTGAATGTGGCTATAAATATTGTACCTTGTGATTTATGATGATAGGGGAAAATTGACTGATTGAATTTTACATCATTTCATCCCATACTTTAGAGATTTTTCTTCTTTGCTTCTTGCGATATCCTTCTTCTTGAAGTAGGTCGTCACCCACATCTTCTTTTTCAGCAGTTTTTTCATCCATCCTTTCTTGTTCCACATCTTCCTCTCTTCTATCATCACCGTATTGGTTCAAAATAAGGTCACGCCTTCATTTATTCTTCGTTATCCTATCTAAAAAAGGAAACATGTTTAATAAAAAAAAAAAAGACCAAATAGATAAAAGAAGCAATAGACAACAACACGTCAAAGAATAATCTTAAGGTATGAAATGAATTATATTTGGGGAAAATTTAAGTATGAAAAAACATTGAAAATGTACTTACAAAAACAAATTGTAATCTGCATATTTTCATATCAATTGAACAGGGCACAAAAATTGCTAAAGAGAAGACAATATACAAGAAAAACAATTTTTTGCTACACTATTGTTTGTCTAACCAAGTGCTATTAGCCACACTTTTTTTATGTGTGTGGCAAAAACTAGTGTAGCAATAGATTTTTTTTTTTTTTTTTTTGTAGTGAGTACTATCTTACCCGTTGCTGGTTACAGCCTCAAATCTACTTAATTCTTGTTCTTCAACGTTCTTAATCTTTGGTGTTCTAAGAATATGGAGTTTTGACTTCTGAATTTGATGAGATATATTTCAAGATTGAAGAATATATAGGGTTGAGTAAGTTCAATCGACTTCTTGTAATCAATGTTCTAATTAGGGGCTGCATCCCCTGGATATGGCCTAGTGGTAAGCGGTTGGGTTGGTATAATGCCACGCTGGACCGAAAGCCGGAGTGTGGGGGTTTGAGTACCGTAAAAGGCCTGCCTTTTTCGGTAAGCAGAAAAAACAGTAAGCCTCTTCCACGAGCTTCTAGATCACTGATTAACCTCTCCACGCACTCCTGTGGGATAGGGCGAGGGGACCCTTCCGGTTAGGGTTTAACCGTTTTCTAATTAGGGACTGCTGAGTGAACTGTTTGTGAGTTGTGTTGGTCCCTTGGAAAGGCTAACACAAGTTAAGAGAGGGGGGGGGGGTGAATAAACTTGTCACCAAAAACTTTCCCAAAACTGAAAGTACCCCAGGAACTGAGTTTCTATTAAACTCAAACTGAACTTTCAAACTGATCCACAATATGACTCAATTCAGTTTCGTTCCAACCCCTGTAATCCTGTGTAGGAGTTAGCTAATTCAGTTTTGCTGGTGCTATAACTGAACTAACTTGCAGCGGATAATATCAAGCCTTTTATGCAATAGATGTGACAGTAAAGATCTAATCCTCCTATGTATCAGTTTTTTGCTGACTCAGTGTCTAATGTTTGCTGAGTAAGTGATAGCGTGATAATGCAATAATTAAAGCAATCATAGCACAAGTATAAATGCGTAAAGTAAATCAACATAGAGTTTGTTTATGGAAGTTCCGGGTGGTGTAATCCCGTACGTCTCCCCTTCTCCTGTGGTGTAGGAGGTATCACTAGAATCTTGAGATAACTTGTTACAAAATCCTAGCCCAATGACAGTCCTTCACGACACCCTAGTTTCACTTTCTACACATAATGAAGAAAGGTAAGATTGCTCCCTTCACTCTGCACACTGATCCTACGGAGGTGGAATGACTTCTACACCAGCTCACCACTAACACAAACACAGTCCGCAAACTGCACCAACAGCTGTGGCAACCAAGTTGCAATCGTATGAGGAAAGGTGAAGTTGCTCTTCTCAAACTATGCACAGCCAAACCTTTTTCGCAAAGGTTAGGTTTAGAATTAATCAAGAGATTAATTCAGTGAGCCGTCTGCTTCTTCTGGATATGGCGTTGTAGCTCCAAGATGCCTTCTTCCCCCTTAATGGGTTACTGGATCTTTCTTTGTAATCTTCAAGGCAATTCCGTTGGCTTCCCCTTATGAAATCTGATTTGCTGGATCTGGATCTTTAGATATATGCTTGTAAGGCTTTTTCAGATCTCACTTTCTCAAGTGTTTTCCGTTGTGTATTTATAGGGGCAATGTAACGGTCAGATTACTTTTATAGCCGTTACATTGTCATTTAGCCAACGTTCACATGTACGACCTTCTGTCATTTTTTATTTTAAATTCTGCAAGGCCTTAACTCAGTTTTCTACTCTTCTGCAAAACTGAGTACCTCGTATACTTGACATCTGACTTTAATTGACTAAGTCAAGGTACACCATTCAGTTTCTTCTTTTCCTGGTAATTGATAATCTTTGTCCTTAAGATTATTCTGCTTTACATGATCTATAGTTCAGTTTCAGGTCACCACAGACTTGCATGATTCCTGACTTATAGTCACGACTTAATCAGCTTCTAACTGAGTTTGCCACCTCAGTTCTTCAGTCTTCAATAACTGAGTCTGTGTCCTTCAGTTCTTCAGTCTTCTAGATGAGCCAACTGAGTCTGTGTCCCTCAGCGAACTTGTCTTCTTCAGTTTTTTTATGCTTGAGTCTGATCCCTCAGTTGTTCATATGTATACTCAGTTTGCTTGCTGTGACTCAGCTATCCCCCTAGTTCCTATCTATTACAATGCTTGTCTGAAACAACCTATACAAAGTTCAGACTCTAGATGGAACTTATACATTTTCTCTAGACCATTTCTTGCTTCTTCTTTTTTATTTTGCACTATAACAGTTAGTTATGACTTCATCATCATGGGTTGTAAGTGACCTTACTAAATACGTGACAAATCATCATCAAAATACAGATTTTATTTCCAACAAGTTGAAATCGAAGCGGCAGAATTGAGGTTAAATTAAAATTTCTGTCCTGTAACTGGACACGTTTTGCAATTTTGGTCTTGGTTTTTCTCCGGCGACAATTTCAGTTCTGTAAGTGGTCTTTTTTTTTGCAAAAATAGTCCTGAAGGCCGGAAAATGCTAACTGTACACATTTTCCGGAAAAAAAATTTCATACCAAATTGACACGTCATCCTTCCACGTCAGCACAAATTGCCACATCAACATTTTTTTTGCAAAAAAAATAAAATGTTGTTAATCGGGGGATTCGAACCTGCAACCTAAGGCCATAAGTCTAGACACTTCTCTATCCAAGCTACAACCACATAACTATTTTTAAGCACAACATATCTTTTAAAGACATGTTCAGTATAAAAATATTATAGAAAATCTAATAATACGGACAATTTTTTTTTTCATAAAGTATATATATTGATAACGTGGAAATTATCTCAGGTGGTTGGCGGTGGCGTACTGGTGGATATCTGGCTATTTCGGTGATATTGATTATGATGGCTAACGGTGGAGCTGTGTATGCAAGTGGTGGTGCCGTACTGTTGAAGGAGAGAATGGGAGAATTTGGCTTTGCCTTATTTCTTATTTATCAGAAAAGCTCATCCCCCCGGAAGGGTTACATATGGCCTTATTTATAGCGAAGTTGTTATACATTGCTAGATAATTACGATAAAGGCCACAAAAGATGCGGATATATGGCGTATGCTCTGTCCGCCGGTGAGGCAGGGTGGCTCCGGACCTGAGATTTGTATTTCACACCTGCAGAGTATCCTGATGATGGCCGACCCTCTCTCTCTCCCGGGACGAGCAGCCGATCCTGTGAGTGTCTGATCGATACAATAGTGATTGGGGCGATAGGTCCGTCCGGGGGGAGGAATATCCCTATCAATGGCTCCCTACTCCGTACCCTTGGCATTTCTCGATGTCGGGTGGGGAGTATTTTCTTGGAAAGTCGTCACCTACAGGATGGTTCCACTTTCGCTTGATCTGATACATTGGGCTTTTAGCCTAGCTCGTGGCGAAGTCGTACTTGGGCGGATAGCCTTGACTTCAAATGATTTGGAATCTTGGGCTTTTAGCCTAGCCTGTGGTGAAGTCGTATTTAAGCGGATAGCCTTGACTTCGAATGATTTGGCATCTTGGGCTTTTAGCCTAGCCTGTGGCGAAGTCGTATTTGGGCGGATAGCCTTGACTTCGAATGATTTGGCATCTTGGGCTTTTAGCCTAGCCTGTGGCGAAGTCGAATTTGGGCGGATAGCCTTGACTTCGAATGATTTGGCATCTTAGGCTTTTAGCCTAGCCGATGGCGAGATCGCACTTGGTCGGCCCCCTGGCAAGCGTGTTTACTACGGCTCTGTTCTGCCCGATTCCCACTTGCCCTAGCCTGGGGGGAAAAGACTGATGTGACCCGCTGCAAGCTCTGATTGGCTATGACTTTTCGAGTATTTGTGCCTAATGATGGCATTTCCAAATTTCGAAATTTAAAAGTCCCGCCTCTAATCCTGTCCATTGGATCTTTGGGCGGTGGACCGTTGGATCTGTTTTTCTCTGCCTTTATAAAGGGAGAGTACCCCAACCATATATATTTTCCGATTTCTCGTTTCAACAACTCTGTCGATCATTTCCAAGTAAAGGTTTTCCGGCGAAGCGATTTCCGGTAGGGTTCCGAAGGTTCATTTCTCGCTTCCTGCCCCCTACTCGTACTATCTGCTAATCATCAAGTAAGCTTATTTCTCCTCTCAATTTCTAGCATTTTTCTGGCTTTCCATTTCTGGTTTTACTCTTGCTTGGATTGGTATGATTGCATTCAAATATATCGTCTTCGTTTCCATCTTTGGTAGCTCCCCGGGCAGTTTGGGATATTGAGTACCGTGAGTCCTTGAATTGGATCTGGTACGATTGTTGCTATAATTAAGGTTTTTTCAAGATTGTTCCCCCTGATTGATGGGGCTTGACTGTAAGATGAAAAGACGGGGTGTCGAGATGAACTGAGTTAGATGGTCTCGGCCCGACTATCGTTGTCTTGGGTGATGACTTATCCACCTCATTCTTTTCTTTTGTAGGATGTCTGACAGCGATAGATCAGGAAATAGCGATGATGATGGTGTTCATGGCTATGCCTCTGAAGATGCCGACGAGGTGAGCACTAGCTCCGGTGAGGGCGACGAAGGTGAGAGTACGGAGGATGATATGGTACTGGCCCAATTGGTTCCCCTGCAACCTGGTCGTTTAAGGTCTGCGGCTCGTATAACACCGAAAGGAAAGATCGTCTCTTCGGTTGTGGTCCCCAGGGAGCCAAAGAGGTTTGGGAAAGAATCCGCTAGGGCTAAAGGTTCCTCCTCCGGTGTGGTTGTGTCTGAGAAACCCAAACGGAAACAGAAAAATGGCGACGACGTGGAAGAGCCGAAAGAGAGCAGTAAGACTCCTAAACCTCGCAATGTCGAGGCTCTCAAGGAGGATAATGAGATTGATGCACTTGACAAGCAGGTCGAAGCAGATTTGGCAGCCGTTTGTTCCCGCCTTAGGGACCCTAAATTTCTTTCCGAATTCAACATCTCCTCTAATTTCTGTTTTCATGGCTTCGAGACGTCAGAGAACCGAGCTGGTCTGAGGTTGAAGCAGGACGGCTTGATTTGGTTTTATGATCACTTTGTGGCCGGCCTCAGGCCACCTTTTGACCCCTTCTTTGTCGAGGTCATGTGGAGCTTGGCGGCCCTCCCCTGTGATTTTACCCCCGGCGCATTCAGGGTGGTTACGGCATTCATCGTTCTCTGTCAGATTTTGGGCTACGATCCCTCGATGAAGGTGTTTTTGAAGTTTTACACCTTCAGCAAAGCGGCCACAAATAAGGCCGATTCAAGCAATTTTCTGGTGACCAGAGTGAAGAAATGTCTCCTGTTCTACTGGACTTCGAATAAGGTCCGTGGCTGGAACACGAGGGCCATGATGGTCGAGTCAAAATCTGGGTGGCCTTTTCCACAGTTCGAGGTGCGCCCCCAAAAGAGACAGAACAGTGTTGTCGTGTCCAAAACTCTCGATCATGTTGTGTAGGAACTTCTTGATAAACTTTATGAACTTCTCGGCTGGGATGAGGAGAGTGAGACTCAGAAAAGGACATTTAGTTGGAGAAGCTTGATCGATCTAAAGGCCCCCTTCTGTTGTGTAGCCGGTATCCCTGGGCCGACCAATGCTCAGCCCATGGTGAAGGTATCCGACCTGGGTGTTTATGAGGATTGGTATGCTGAGTGTGATCAGGGGAAGTGTTTCCCTACCCAGTGCCCGATATGTATGGGGGTCAAAGAACTGCGGCCCGCTAGTAATTTGCCCCTTTGATTTTGTTTTATGCTTTCTCTAACTGTCTTCTTTGATAGCTTTATTCATTCCTTTTGGGATTCCGACCATTTTTACCTTGTGTTTTGCAGGTACCATGGTGCTCGCCAACACGAACATGAATGCTGTGATGGCCCGTCTTAGGGATGAGAGGAAAACTCAACAGGCCTTGTTGGGTGACAGCGAACCCATGAATCCTCCCCCCGCTGTGAGTATGGAAGACATTCCTGTTGCTGAGGGTTCCTCTGCTACGGCGCCTCATGACGTTGCGGTTGCAGGCAGTGGTGCCGTTGTTGCGAAGTCGGCCAGATCTACAGTGGCTTCAGAGGTAAAGAAACCCGCTGCGGCCAACAAGGCGAAGAGAAAAAGGCCTGCCGGGAGAAAAGATCTTGGCCTGGTAGATGAGGATGATCCATCGATTAATGTTTGCGCCGATTCATCGCTCAAGAAATCTAGAACTGAAGGCGACTGGGGCTCCGGCGAGGTAGTGGCCGCTGTTGATTTGACGGAAGGCCCAGAGAAAAGGATCGCTGCTGACGCTAAGCCTGCCGTTACCGGATCGGTGCAGGGAGACTCGAGCAAGATGAAGGTCCCTGTGGAATTCAAGGGGAAGCCAGCTCTATGGTTGGACCATGACTTCCTCAAACAGCCCCTTTCTTCAAAGACAGCTGAGGAGTTATCTGCTTCTATTTCTGATGTGATTCCCCTACAAAATCTGAAGTTAAAACTGCCTGATGCCCCTCAACTGATGGTCGGTCATGGCGTTGTCAACTGGATTGCCCAGGCTGATGTGGTGGCGTCGACAGCCTCTTGGGGCCTGTTGGTCCCTTGAAAAGGCTTTGGTTAAGTTTAGAGGGGGGTGGGGGGTGAATAAACTTAACACTTAAAACTTTTGGAGTTAACAAATTCTGCAACTTCAGCAGCCTGCTGATACTTCAGTAGTCTGCTGAGACCTCAGTAGCCTCCTGATAAACAGTAGTCTACTGACAGTTCAGTTTGCTGAATTTGTGCAGCGGAATTATATCAAAATTAAGCCTAGTTACTTGTTGTTAAATATGATACTAAGTATTAGATACTCAGTAGTGCAGGAGTGTGATGTCAGTTGCTAGATTCAGTAGGTTGATGTGTAAAATAAACTAAGTGCAGAAAATAAATGCTGAAGGTAAGTAGGCAGTTTTATAGTGGTTCCAGGTGGTGTAATCCTGTCAGTCCACTCTTCTCCTGTGATGTTGGAGGAAATTCACTAGAGATCTTTGATGTATCTGTTACAAAGATTCCTAAGTTGCTTGTCCTTCACCAATAGCTATGGCTTCACAAACTGAAAACTGGGAACAGGTAGGATTGCTGCTCCTGAGTCTTCCACTGGTCCTTGAAGGGTAGGATTGCCTCTTCACCAGCTCCACCACAAACAACATTCTTTCACACAACTGATGCTTCACTGTCTTCAGCAGGTTCTTTATAAAATAAAGATTGAATCAAATAAATGATTCAGTTGCAGCAGCTTGATTAGGATGATATAATCAGCAGCTTGCAGGCTTCAAGTGTGTATGCTTGATGTAGCTTGAATGTAAAAGACACTTGAAGAATTTCTCTGGATCAGTAACTTTTAGTTCAGTAGGTTCAGCAGGGTGTTTTTCAGCTCAGTAAAATCTCTTCAAAGTTTGTTAATTTACATCATCTTGTTTCTGAGTTGAAAGTCCTCTATTTATAGGTAGGAATGCATGTGACTTGTATTTGAAATTCAAATGTAACCGTTCCTTGATTTTGTCCCATCTGATCTGCATTCTGTCACTATTCATAGGACTGACACTGTCAGAATTCCTTTTTGACAGTGCAGTCTGTCCACCCCTTTGACTTGTATCCAATGGATAAAAATATGAATCATCCCAACGTCTTTTTAATCTCAGCCTTTGATTTTCTTGATAAGTCAGAGGTAGTTGGCTGTCCTTATTCATGTAATCTTCCAATAGTCTTGAATTAATCGAGGTATATTATCAGCAGGTTCATCAGTCTGCTGAGATACCTATCAGTCTGCTGAACTTCAATTTGCTGTGTATAAAATACAATGCAGCTGACTTCTTTTATCTAACTTTTATTTGTGAAGTTAGATTACACCTTTTTAATTATAACCAACTTCCAAACATCATCCAACTTATGGAACTTAGACCTTCTACACAAGGTATATATAATCAGTTTAGCTCATCACAGACTTGCCTAAATTCTGATCCCATATCCTTGACTTAAATTACTAAGTTTGATCCCTTAGCCTTCTGTAACTGAGTTTGAACCCTCAGCCTTCAGTCTTCCGTCTTCAGCAGGTTCCTTATTAGTCTACTGACCTATCTACCCTACTGACCTAAACCAGTCTGCTGAAACAAATCAGCTGACCATTACAGTGCCTGTTTGATAAAACCTATTTATGAATCAAACTCTAATAAGCCTATACATTTGATCTAGACATCTTTTTGCCTTTGCACTATAACAGCTAGTCTGGCACTCATCATCAAAACATAGAAATAAGTCAAACAATTTCCCCCTTTTGGTGATGATGCCACTACCCTCACCTAATCAGCAAAGCAAAAAGATTAAGATAAAAACAGAACAAATATTCAACTTTCATTAAAATCATTTGTTCAAAGCTATTACAGTCTAGAATCAGCAAAGACATAATGCAGTTAAAAATATGCTGATCTACTGTCTCTTTTCTCTTTCTTGTCTAGCCTTCTCAGCTTGCTCTTGATAGGCTCTGATTTGTTCTATCATATCCCTCATCCACTCATTTTCAATCAAAGTAAAATCAATGTAGGGATTAACTTGTTTCCACCAGTTCCAAGCTTCAGGCAGGATAAGATTAATATCATTCACTCTGAATCCAAACTTCATGTATAGTTCCTTGAATTCATCAAGTGAGTCCTTTGCTTTTGTGATAGGCAAGATCCTATCACCTCTGCCACTTCTTCCACCTCTTCCACCTCTGCCTCCTCTGTAAGTTGCCCTTAAGGCTCTGACTCTTGCTTCCCAAAATTTCAATGCCAAGAAAGAGTTTAGACCTTCATGATATCCCATGTCATGATAAGGTCTCCTTCTGTTATAGTATTCTTTCTTGTATTGTCTAAGGAGATCATCAGTAAGTTGAACTCTGCCAGGTGCAGGTTGCCTGAGAGCATTAATCTCATCCTCCCATCTTTTCTTTGCAAAGAGTCTTGCAGCCTCTTTTGCTGCAGCTGATTGGCCCTCTTCCCCCTTAGTGACATCATCAACAAAACAGGACATTAGGCCATGAATACCCTCCTGTGAGATTACCACTCTATTCAATTGACCTTCCATAATTTCAGTTCTTGTATCAATTGCAGTAATCCTTGATTGCAAGGTCTCCTCCAGTAGATTGATCATTTCAGTAAGTTTAGGATCAGGCATAGCAGGTTGTTGTGCAGCAGCAGGCTCAGTAGGCTCAGGTGTAGCAGCAAGGTTGTCAAGTTTCTGATGGATGGAAATAAGTTGGTCTTTCAGAAACTTATCTTTCAAAGTATTCCCTTGCTTGATTACATCTAGCATCATATCATTGACATCATTTTGAGTGGATGCAAAATTTGAAGCAACTGTATCAGCAGATTGTCTGTTTTCATTTATCAGGTTCATCAGCTCTTCAAATCTCTGTTCTTGCCTATCCAGTTGAGTTCTTAACTGTTGCATATCATTTCTAACAGTCCTTAACTCATTCAAAACTTCAACTGGCACTTCACTAGTCATCCTTCCACCAGTAGCTTCATCAGCAGGCTCCTCAACATTGTACTGTGGCCTCTGATTGCTCACAACCATTGCCTAACTCCTATCTAGACCAGCAGGGTTAGGTCTTTCATATTCCTCCAGAATAGGATCAATGACAGGTTCCTCAAAAATAGGTACAAATGCCTGTGGTGGAACAACATTTATATTCTCTTCTTCAGGCATCTGAAACTCCTCATCACTAAAGTCAAAGTCCAGCAGCTGCTCATCCTCATTAACAGCAGTCTGCTGACCATCTTTCCCTTTAGTGGTCTTGTCTCCAGTAGGCTCCACTACAACAGCCTCTTCAGCAACAGGGGTTTCCTCCAAACCCAAAGTTTGTTCCAACCTTTGTCCAGGTGCTGTTTGTGACTCAGCAGCCTGTACCTCTTGTTCCAACCTGTGTCCAGGTGCTGTTTGTGACCCAGTAACCTGTACCTCCTCTTCAACTCTCTGTGAATTGAATATAGCCTCATTATCCACTTGAAATCCTTCAGCATGACCAATCTTGTGCAGGATGATGGCAGTTTTAGTAAGAATGCCCTCAAAGTCAAATCCATCTTGATATTCAATGGACTCTTCTGAGCTGGCACTAGGTTCATTGAAATCAGTAACTTTTTCTCCATCCAAATCCTCACTCTGTTCAGCTTCAGTTTGTGCAGTAGGCTCTACAACATAGAATTTAGAATATTCATCACCTAGCCTACCAGCACTCAGATTGATTCCTTCATTGATCAATGCTTCTAGATCATCCATGGTGAGATCCTGCAGATCCTCATCCATCTCACCAGTCTGCTGGCCCTCAGCAGACTTACCAGTATCAGTGGGCTATTGTACAGGTGGTTCTATGATTACTGCAGTCCCACTGGTTCCTCCTGGTCCAGAGGGGAAATCTCCTCTAGAATCTGATGATGAGGAAGAGTCATCATTGTCATCTCTTGGATCCTTAAACTTGATACCCTCCTCCTTCTGTTGCTCATCAAATAAGTCCATCAATCTGGATTGCAGCAGAGTTGTATCAACTAGGTCCAACAAATTTTCCACTCCCAACTTGTTAAAAGCCCATTCCTCAAAATCTGTCATAGGTTCAGCAGCTGGCTTTTGTCTCTTGTAGAAACCAAACTTCCATTGAAAATAGTCAGCAATTTGCTGAAGTTTGGGATCTACATACTCTTCAGTTTTCTTTCTTTCTTTCTTTCACATGCCTTTCAAAGGGCATGAAAGATCTCCTGGGAGCAACTCCAGTACCTTGTTGACCTCCAAAGGTTCCAACAAGTAGGTTCATGGTTTCTTCAACAGATGTTTGAAAGTCAGTAGGTTGCTGAGATTGTACATTTGTGCCTACTACTTCCATCTGTACCACACTTGGTTCCCCCTGACTTACATGCTCATCAGCAGGGTTAACAGCAGACTGCTCTTCCCCCTGAGTTCTTGCCACATTTGCAGGGTCTTCAACCAAGTCTTCAACTACCACAGCAGGTTCAGGTTCAGTGGTTTGTTGTGGGTCTTCAGTAGATACTACAGCAGGCTCAGGGTCAGTAGACTGTTGTATATCTCCAACAGATTGCTCAACAACAACCTGTCTAGCTTCAATAGACTTCACAACCTCTTCAGGTGAGGAGTCAGTAATTTCCATAGGCTTGATGATAGTCAAGGGCTCAGCCTCAATAGCCTCTTCTTCCTCTTCTACTGATGCTTCCTCTTGGACTCTTTGAGCCTCCAAGTTTTTCAGTTCTTTCCCTTTTCCATGTTTCTGTTTATGAATAATTTCTTTTCTCCTCTTGGAAAGGGGTTCATCATCTTTTTCAGTCACAGTGGACTTCCTCATTCTACTATCTTCTTTCTGTTGTTCCCTCAGAATTTCAACAACAGTTTTTCTTGCAGCAACAGCAGGGTCAGTAACCTCCACTGGACCCTCAGCAAGCTCAGCAGTCTGTGCTGTTTGCTTCCTTGTTTTCTTTGAAGGCTTTAATACTTCAGTTATCTTCCTTGTATCTCCACCCATTCTTTTCTCAGCAGCTTTCTTTGGTGCAGCAGGTTTAACAGATTTCTTTTTAGGTTTCTTGACCTGCTCACCACCAGCATCACCATCATCTCCACCATTATCATTATCAGCAGCTTCTCCAGCAACCTCTTCATCATCATCTAGACCAGGAATAGCATAATCAATTTCCATCTTGTATCTAGACTGATTGATCTTTTCAGATGCTACATCAAGGATTTCCAGATGATTCAGCAGGGTCTGAACCATCAAACCTAAGGGCAAGGCCTTGGATTTCCTCTTTCCCGCTTTTTCTTCCTTGGCTACCTTCTTCATGTAATGAATGAAATAGCCAGCCCAATCAAATTTCATGCTCCTGCAAATGATTATCATCAACTCTATCTTGGGTCCTGATAGAGTATTCATACTTCCAACCAGTCCAAGTATGTTTTTAGCAATGAGTTTGCTCAGCAGGTTGTACTCATGCCCAATATGTCTGCAGTTGATGCCTGGAACAGATTTGGTGGCTTCATTTGTTTTAATTTGATCAACAAACGCCATCTTGTCCAATCCCATTGCTTCAGGATTGATTGAACCATCCACCACTTCATCAAATCCAAAAACTTCCCTCAGCAGACTTGAGGAAATTTCTATTTCTTGTCCATTCACAGCCGTTTTAAATGCTTCAGTTCCTTCCTGTATTTGAATGTTTCTCCAGAAACTGACAACATTTGTGTAAAAGATTGTATCCAGTCTTATATTGAGCACATTCTCCAGACCAGCATATCTCCTTATTCTTCGACCGATATTAATGGCCAATTCAGTTCTGTTTGCATCCACAACAAAGCCTCTAACACTTTGGCTTGATTCAATCTGGACATCAACATTTTCCGCCATTTGTATGAGAAGAATGAGATGAAGAAGATTGATTCTCGAATTTGTGTTCACACAGTGTAAAAATCGCAGTGATAAAGCAGATTTTGCAACTAGAGAATCTGCTGTGTGATAGCCTGTATAAATAGATAGTGAGTAGTTGTAACTGTCAGTGCACGTACATTGATGCTTGACCACGATTAATCTGAATAAATGCTGTCTTGACACATGGCCCATTACTCCTCCATAACGTTTGTAACCGTTAGATCGTGTTAACCATGGTAATAATGGATAAAATAAATATCCCGCCAAACTGCTTTTTGACTTTAATAAAATTTGACTGAGTAACGTTCCATTCAGCAGGGTAGTCCTCAGCAGGGTGGGCTCAGCAGTCTGCTGATACAGGTGCTTCAGCAGCCTGCTGATAAAGTGACTCTGCTGATCCTTAATTTCTCCTTGTTTTGTTCAATTGATAATACAAGATGAAGTTTAATACCAATGACTGATCTGTCAAGTGAGCTCACCCAACATGACAAAGACCAATCCCCTTGGCAACCTCATTTGTTCAATTGTCCAAACATAAGTACATGGAATTGTTGATACCAATGACTAATCTGCTAAGTGAGCTCACCCAACATAGCAAAGACTAATCCCCTTGGTGAATTCCAGTACATTGCTGAATATCAGTCAACTTTGATAATTCCAAGTTCAGTCCTTAATTTGGCAAATCTTTCACTGTCAAGTGGTTTAGTGAAAATATCAGCAAGTTGATCTTCAGTAGGGATGTATAGAACCACCACATCTTTCTTTTCAACACGATCTCTTATAAAATGATGTCTTACATCAATGTGCTTGGTTCTTGAGTGCAAAACAGGATTTTCTGTGACTGCAATTGCACTTGTGTTATCACACATAATTGGAATTTCCTTTTCTTCAATTCCATAATCCCTTAATTGTTGTCTTAGCCATAATACTTGTGCACAGCAACTTCCAGCAGCTATATATTCAGCCTCAGCAGTGGAAGTTGATATAGAATTTTGTTTCTTGCTAAACCAGGAGACCAGTCTATTTCCCATGAACTGACAGGTTCCTGAGGTGCTTTTTCTATCAATCTTGCATCCAGCATAATCAGAATCTGAGTAGGATATAACTTTGAAGCTTCCTTCCTTGGAATACCATATCCCTACTCCCAAAGTCTCTTTTAGATACTTGAGAACTCTCTTGACTGCACCTAAAAGACTTTCTTTAGGTTTAGATTGAAATCTTGCACAAACACCTACAGCAAAGGATATATCAGGTCTGCTGGCAGTAAGGTACAGCAGACTGCCTATCATCCTTCTGTATAAGGTCTGATCAACATCTTTGCCTTCTTTATCTTCATCCAACCTGATATTTGTACTCATAGGAGTTGAATTTTTAATGCCATTTTCCATACCAAACTTCTTTAGCAATTCCTTGGTATACTTGGTTTGATGAATGAAGATTCCATCTTTCATTTGTTTAACTTGCAATCCCAAAAAGTAGTTCATTTCTCCCATCATACTCATTTGGAATTTTCTCTTCACTAGATTTGCAAACTTTTCACAAAGTAAATCATTTTCAGAACCAAAGATAATGTCATCAACATAAATCTGTACCAGCAGGGTGCTGTTCCCTTCACTGATTCTGAAAAGTGTCTTGTCAATGGTGCCTTTTGTAAAACCATTATCTACCAAGAATTGAGATAGAGTCTCATACCATGCTCTTGGTGCTTGTTTCAATCCATAAAGTGCTTTGTTGAGTCTATACACCTTATCTTCTTGATCTTTAACTTCAAATCCAGGAGGTTGCTGTACATACACTTCCTCCTCTAGAATGCCATTCAAAAATGCACTTTTGACATCCATTTGATATACTTTGAGGTTCTTATATGCAGCATGTGCCAAGAATAATCTGATAGCTTCCAATCTTGCAACAGGTGCATAAGTTTCATCAAAATCTATTCCTTCTGCTTGAGAATAGCCTTTTGCAACTAGTCTGGCCTTATTCCTTACAATGGTACCAGATTCATCAAGTTTATTTCTGTATACCCATTTAGTACCAATGATATTTGCATGACTTGGTCTTTCAACTAGTGTCCAAACTTGATTTCTTTCAAATTCATTTAATTCTTCTTGCATAGCAATTATCCAATTTGGATCTGAAATTGCTTCTTCAACAACTTTAGGTTCCATTTGAGATAGAAAACAAGTAGCCATAGCTTTCAGTTGTCTTCTAGTCCTCACACCTTGCTGTACATTGCCAATAACTTGTTCAGCAGGGTGATTCCTTAACCATTGTGGATTCTGGTTATTTTGATTATCAGGAACCTCATCTTCAGTAGGGTCTGTTGTAGCTTCTTCTACAGGGGGGTCAGCAGATCCTTGAACTGCTTCAGTTGTTGCATCAGTAACATTACCAGCAGGGTGTTCAGCAGGGGCAGTATCAGAAACTTTCAAGTCATTGAATCTTTCCAAAACTTCAACAAAATCTGGATCAGTGACTTGTTGATTCTCAGCAGGTTCACAATTTTTATCTTCCATACCAGTAAACTTAGGTTCATCAAACACAACATGTATTGTTTCTTCATGTTTCAGTGACCTCTTGTTCAGCACCCTGAATGCCTTGCTGACTGAAGATATCCCAAGAAAATTCCTTCATCTGATTTTGGTTGGAAAGTCTTCAAATGAACCTTGTGATTTAGAATAAAAAATTTACTTCCAAATGGATGGAAATAGGATATATTTGGTTTTCTTCCATTCCAAACCTCATAAGGTGTCTTCAGCAGCTTCTTGTTCACTGATGTTCTGTTTTGTGTATAGCATGCTGTATTGACTGCTTCAGCCCAATATCTTTCAGGTAGCAATGCTTCACAGATCATTGTTCTTCCTGCTTCCTTTAAAGTCCTGTTTCTTCTTTCAGCAACCCCATTTTGCTGAGGTGTACCAGCAGTAGCAAGTTGATGTAGTACACCATTCTGTTCACAATATTCTCTTATTACTTTGTTGAGAAATTCAGTACCCTGATCTGATCTTATTTTTATTACTGTTAAACTTTTCTCATTTTGTAATCTCTTCAAAAGATTAGGCATGCTTTGGAGTGTTTCACTTTTCTTGTTCATAAAAACCACCCAGGTGTATCTTGAATAATCATCCACAACCACTAAGGTGTACTTCTTTCATGTTACACTTGTTGGAGTTATTGGTCCAAAAAGATCCATATGCATAAGCTCCAACACTCTATTAGTTGATTGTTTAGTCTTTGACTTGAAACTTGACTTTATTTGTTTACCCTGCTGACATGCATCACATATAGCATCCTTCTTGAATGTGATCTCAGGTAAACCAATCACTAGCTTCTTCTTCATCAACTGATTGATATCATCAAAGTTTAAATGATTCAAATTCTTGTGCCATAACCAATTGAGTTTAGACTTGGTATGCACAATCAGGCAGGTTTCTGGAACTGATCCACAACATACATGTTTTGTTGTCTTCTACCAGCAAGTACAACTTGATCACCTCTTTCACTAATGACAATACAATTGTTTTTGTCAAAAGTGACTTTGTATCCTATGTCACAGAATTGTCCAGTGCTCAGCAAGTTGTAATCCAGTCCTTCCACATATGCAACATTCTTGATAGTAAGTCCATTTCTCACAAGTGTGCCATATACTCTTGTATATCCAGGTGTATTTTTGTTGCCAAAATTCACCCTTGGACCATCTTTTGCCCCATAGTTTGTTAAACAGTGCTTATTCTTTGTCATGTGTCTGGAACATCCACTGCCAAAGTACCAGACACTCTACAAAACAAAGTTAATGCATTTTAGGTACCCAAACCTGTTTGGGTCCATAGTGGTCAGTGGTAAGCATGACTTTTGGTAAGTTTCCATAAGGTCTTCTCCTAAAAGTGTCATACTTTGGTTCATACATGTATTCCACACATCCATAGGTTCTAACAGTAGGTTGTGTAGAATTCACATATGTTTTCTGGCCTTTTGGTTTATAATGCTATTTGAAGTGATTCTTGGTGTTAGAATCATTAGTATAACCATTTGTTTGCTGTCTGTTAGGAACAACCCTGTAATATGGAGTCTGCTGAGGTCTTGTTTAAGTCCTCTGCTGATCCTATTGCCTAGGTTTTACCCTAGTAGCATGGTTATACTTACTGTTTCTAGCATTAGATGCAGGAATATTCCAATCATCATTAGTAGGGAACAGTCTACCTTTCCCCCTGAGATAAGTATCCCTTGAATGATTAACATTTTTGGGTTTAGGATTCTTATCCTTGGAATATTTCTGTTTCTTATCCTTCTGTGGTCCAGCAGACTTGGCAGCAGGTCTGCTATCAGCAGGCTTAGAAGGCACAGCAGTCCTATTTTTAGATTTATTCTTTTTATTAGGAGCTGTTGACTTCTTTGACTTCTAATTTTGCTTCCTTGAAGCATTCTCATTGGGTTTTACTGCCTCAGCAACCTTACTGGGAGTTGGATCTAGTGCAGGTACAAACTTAGGACCAATTCTGGTACTGGGTTCAGTGACCTTACTAGATCCACTCTTGTTAGATTGCTGAGTTCCAAATCCAAGCCCTGTTCTATCCCCATAAGGCTTTCCTGATTTGTATGCAGTAGTGTAACAAGATGGTTCAGCAGATTCAGAGGCTGCTGGATGTTCATCAGACTTATACTGATTCTGTCCAACATCTTTTTCCTTACCTTTGAGAACCCTTAATTCAGCTTTCAATCTTCCAACTTCTAACTCAAGAGCTTCTTTTTCAGCCTTCACTATCTCATACCCAAATTGTATTATCCTTATTTGATTAAGGATGGCATCCAAAGTTTCATTGTTGTCAGAATTTCTAAGATTTGAACCATAGGTTGATTCACAATCACTTCCAGCAGGAGTGTTTATAGATACAGTGTTGTATACCTCCTCAGTTTCATCCATATTGGCCATCAAGGCATAATCTTCCATATCAGCAACCAGTGCTGTGTCATCTGATTCATTTCCTTTTTCAGATTCCACTTCATACCCTGATTCATCTTCAGCAACCATAGCCTTCTTGCCATGTCTTCTTTGTTGACTCTTGGTCTTCAGTAGGTCTTGACAATCAGGTCTAAAATGTCCAGGCTTCTTGCAGTTGAAGCAAAGATAATCAGGTTCCTTGCCTTGTTTTAACTCAGGACAGTCAGGTTTGAAGTGTCCTGGTTTCTTGCAATGAAAGCACAGATAGTCATTATCTTTCTTTGATTCTTCTTTCCTTCTTTCAGTAGGCCTCTTTGTGAAATTTCTTGCAGGGGCCTTTCCAGTCTTCATCATCCTGATTTTCTTGCTCAGTAGGGCAATCTGCTCTTGCATCTCATCCAGTAGATCATCTTGTCCTCCTGATGTTTCTTCTTGATGTGAAGCAGCCAATGCAGTGGTCTTTGGCTCTTCTTTTTCAGTTTCTGGCACAAGCTTTTTGCTAAATTCATAAGCCTTGAGATCTGAAAACAATTTGAAGGTGTCTTCTTCATGCAACTTTCTCATTTCTTCTATTGCAGTCACCTTCATTTTCCAAACATCTTTTGCATGTAGAGCTTCCAAGATTTTGGTGTTTATTTCTTCTTTTGAATAACTTACACTCAGCAGGGTAAGTTCATCCAGGATTGCATTGAATCTAGATTCCATTTGTTCAATGGTTTCATTTGGCAGCATCTTAAACTTTTGGAACCTCTTTCTGGCCACACTGATTTTATTCTTCTTTATTGCATCAGTGCCTTCACAGATCAAATGTATCTTGTCCCAAAGTTCCTTTACAGTTTTGCAATCTTTAACCTTCATGTACATAATGCTATCCAAAGTTCTATAAATGATATCAATAGCAATGTTGTTGAGGTTTGCTCTTTTTCTATCTTCTGCATTCCATTCTCTTTTTGGTTTAGGAATGTACACAGTTGTATCACCTACTGTTATTGCCTTGGTAATCTCCAGTGGTCCATCAGTTAGTACATCCATCATCTCATCATGAATTGCAGCAAGGTAAGCCTGCATTCGACGTTTATACTCATCAAATTTATCTTGAGAACACATCAGCATAGTTCTAGCATACTGTGTGTTATCCATGATGCAAGTTTTTGAAAATCAGTAATTTGAAAGAAAGTTTCAAAGAATTTTCACAAGCACAACAAGTAGGATTTCTTCAGAACAGAAGCACTGCTCTGATACCAATTGTTGGTCCCTTGAAAAGGCTTTGGTTAAGTTTAGAGGGGGGGTGAATAAACTTAACACTTAAAACTTTTAGAGTTAACAAATTCTGCAACTTCAGCAGCCTGCTGATACTTCAGTATTCTGCTGAGACCTCAGTAGCCTGCTGATAAACAGTAGTCTACTGACAGTTCAGTTTGCTGAATTTGTGCAGCGGAATTATATCAAAACTAAGCCTAGTTACTTGTTGTTAAATATGATACTAAGTATTAGATACTCAGTAGTGCAGGAGTGTGATTTCAGTTGCTAGATTCAGTAGGTTGATGTGTAAAATAAACTAAGTGCAGAAAATAAATGCTGAAGGTAAGTAGGCAGTTTTATAGTGGTTCCAGGTGGTGTAATCCTGCCAGTCCACTCTTCTCCTGTGATGTTGGAGGAAATTCACTAGAGATCTTTGATGTATCTGTTACAAAGATTCCTAAGTTGCTTGTCCTTCACCAATAGCTATGGCTTCACAAACTGAAAACTGGGAACAGGTAGGATTGCTGCTCCTGAGTCTTCCACTGGTCCTTGAAGGGTAGGATTGCCTCTTCACCAGCTCCACCACAAACAACAGTCTTTCACACCCAACAGATGCTTCACTGTCTTCAGCAGGTTCTTTATAAAATAAAGATTGAATCAAATAAATGATTCAGTTGCAGCAGCTTGATTAGGATGATATAATCAGCAGCTTGTAGGCTTCAAGTGTGTATGCTTGATGTAGCTTGAATGTAAAAGACACTTGAAGAATTTCTCTGGATCAGTAACTTTTAGTTCAGTAGGTTCAGCAGGGTGTTTTTCAGCTCAGTAAAATCTCTTCAAAGTTTGTTAATTTACATCATCTTGTTTCTGAGTTGAAAGTCCTCTATTTATAGGTAGGAATGCATGTGACTTGTATTTGAAATTCAAATGTAACCGTTCCTTGATTTTGTCCCATCTGATCTGCATTCTGTCACTATTCATAGGACTGACACTGTCAGAATTCCTTTTTGACAGTGCAGTCTGTCCACCCCTTTGACTTGTATCCAATGGATAAAAATATGAATCATCCCAACGTCTTTTTAATCTCAGCCTTTGATTTTTTTGATAAGTCAGAGGTAGTTGGCTGTCCTTATCCATGTAATCTTTCAATAGTCTTGAATTAATCGAGGTATATTATCAGCAGGATCATCAGTCTGCTGAGATACCTATCAGTCTGCTGAACTTCAATTTGCTGTGTATAAAATACAATGCAGCTGACTTCTTTTATCTATCTTTTATTTGTGAAGTTAGATTACACCTTTTAATTATAACCAAGTTCCAAACATCATCCAACTTATGGAACTTAGACCTTCTACACAAGGTATATATAATCAGTTTAGGTCATCACAGACTTGCCTAAATTCTGATCCCATATCCTTGACTTAAATTACTAAGTTTGATCCCTTAGCCTTCTGTAACTGAGTTTGAACCCTCAGCCTTCAGTCTTTAGTCTTCAGCAGGTTCCTTATTAGTCTACTGAACTATCTACCCTACTGACCTAGACCAGTCTATTGAAACAAATCAGCTGACCATTACAGTGCCTGTTTGATCAAACCTATTTATGAATCAAACTCTAATAAGCCTATACATTTGATCTAGACATCTTTTTGCCTTTGCACTATAACAGCTAGTCTGGCACTCATCATCAAAACATAGAAATAAGTCCAACAGGGCCTTCTTCCAGTCGGCAGCTCTTGTTCGAGACACTTGGCCTTTACGGGACTACGGCTAGCGCGGGAATGTACCTTTTCTTTCTGAGTTTTCTTTTTGTCGATTTTTCTGGTTCTGAACCCTTTCCTTTCCAGGTTGCCACTAAGCTTAAGAAAATCGAGTGGGCTTGTGATGAAGACGCGAGGCAAATGGCGAGTCAACTTGCTATGATGAAAACGAAAATGACTGCTGAAGCAGACCGGGCAAGCGCGGCGGAGCAGAGGGAGAAAGAGCTTGTGGCCGAAGTCCAGACTTTCTCCAGAAAGGCTCAATCTGCTGCCGATCTCCAGAAGTCTGCTGAGTCGGAGGGAGAGAAGGCTCTTGCTAAGGTGATAGAGGCCCATGAGTGTGTCGACCGGTTGAAGAGCGAGTTGAATGAGTCTGAGGCCGCTGCTGCTGACACCGCCCAAAAGGTCAGGGATGCTCTGCTAGACGGATTTGATCAGGGCTTCTATCATGCCTCGAGGTGCCTTAAGGCATTTTGTGCAGATGCCCCGGACCTTGAAACCTTGCAGGATTGGCTCATCATGGATCAGGATGACCCTGAGCTGAGGGTGTTCCACCCCGATCTTCCTTACACCGCCGTTCAAATTAAGGATTTTAGGGTCAAAAATCTGAAGCATGGTAAGCCGCTTTGGGATCCCCCTGCGGTCAACGAGAGAAATCTTCGTGGGATGATGTTGGAAATGGATAGAGAAGCTCTCGAGCTTGCTGCGAAGGAGGCGGGGGCCGCCACTGCTGCTGCAGGAGCCGTCGCCATTAGCGCCGGCGAGGATAAGAGTCCCGAGGAGGACTGCGATAAGTTTTTGAATCTGACTGGGCCTCATGCTGAAACTCCTTCTTCAGATAAACAATCTTGACTTGATATATTTTAGTTTTTGTTGTACTTTTTGAATCCGACCGTGACCTTTCGGGTCCGGCCCTTTGCCTGTTTATCTTTTTGTAATGACTTTATATTTTTGAGCGGTGCTTGATTTTTGCTTGGCCTGCATTTTTTCGAGTCCATTTTCTTTGTTGATGTATTGTATGTATACGGGCCCCTCGTCTGGGTGAGTCCGGTAGCTCACCTGTCCGGAGTCGCCGAGACGAAAAGTTTTCATGTTTCTGTGCTCAATTGTATTAAGTTGCGGCCCTCTGCTTTTGGTGAGGTCGAATTTGATGTCGAGCTCACGAAAATAACTGGAACAACGTTTTATTCAACCTAATAATTCCAAAGCGTGACCCCCTTGTTTCAAGTAAGGTCGATGCGGGCTTGGTTGAAAAAGATGTAGATTGTAAATAATCCGCCGTTGTTTGAAAATTTTCTTCTCCGCCCCCTTTGTTTCGAACAAGATTGCGGACGAACTTGGCTGAAATAAGTCTTGAGTCATCGCACTCGTACGCCCATTGTGAAAAATTCCTCATCTTGGTCCTTTGTTTCCGGCGGCTTGACGATTGGATTGAAAAATTCCAAGTATGCGGCCCCCTTGTTTTGAGTGGGGTCGCGGGCTTAGTGCCTGGGTCCGACTCTAAACAACGTTCTCTTTGTGATTTGACGGTTCGACTTCTTCTGTTATGTCCCGTCATAAAGCTGCGACCTTTGGCCAGCTGCCATTATTTTCCTGTTGCTGACGCTTGAGAAACCGTGAGCACGCCAACCTGCTCAGGTAACTGTTCCCGCGTTAATGAGATTTCGATTTTCGAAATCTGAACAGGTGCCTCGTCCTTGCCGTCCGATCAGACTTTTTTCCTCCGTTGGATCATTTATTTTTTTGCTATAAATGGAGGGTTTTCCTTCACCTTTCTTCCATATATTTTTGTTCTAATTTTTTCTCCCGGAAAAGTTTGTTTCTGAATTAAAAACCTCTGCTTTTCTGAAGTCATGGCCAACTTTGGTGATTCTATCTTCTTTCAGACAGCTTCCCCTCTAGCCATTTCCAATTTTCTATCCGTCTTTAATGATCTTCCTTTTCTGCCTGAGGGGGGGTTTGAACCGTTGATATATGATAAAAATATAACTATATTATATGACTTTTTATTATGTATTTATAATATTATTGTATAATTTCTAAACAATATAACCTAAAACTTATAAAAAATCTAATTAGTTATAAATAGATAAAATTAGTATAAATTATAGCTTTTGTTGTCAGATTTACCGTGGGAATTGTTTTTTGCTGAGGTGAATACGAGAAAAATCATCAAATCGAAACGAATGAATAAAAAATTAACGACAGATTTTTTGACAGTTCGGCACGCACCAGAGGTGACCGGCACGGGCCGGAATCTTCATCATTTCAAGCACATGGGAGTCTGACAAAGGGATCTGCACTATAGCACCGGCATGCGCCGGGCAGGGGCCGGCACACGCCGGTCTACTACCCCTGCCTATAAATACTCCATCATTTGCAGATGTTTGGGGGGTACCAATATATATATCACTTTTATATATATATATATATATATATATATATATATATATATATATATATATATATATATATATATATATATATATATATCTTATCTTTAGTTAGTTTCTAGTTCTGTAAATACAGTAAAAGGCACTCTGCCGAAATAATAATGTAGTATAAGTATCATTGTAATACTTAGAAGACTTATCATGGCTCGTTGTTGTTAAAAGAGTTGCTATTTCCAGAGAATACGGCTCTGATGCTTCAATTGTAATCTGGTAACTTTCTAATGTATTTATGTTTGTTTGTTATTATTAGTATCTATATAATAGTTATAATGATATTAGGCTAACTTAATATCTAGCCAAGATATGAAATTGAATTAGTTTTATCTTTTTAAGGAAATGGATAATGACTATGTTAAAATCTAATTAAAATCGATTATGATGAATCTCTTTCTATATGAACTTAATGGCATGTTTGTATTGACGTAATTAACCAATATAACCGGAATCATAATCCAATGATGAACTGACCAGAGAAGTTAGGTTATGAGATCGTGAATAGAAAGACCGGAGGGTAAAAATGGTCGTCTGACAAACGGAATCCTATTTCCTATCCCGGGGGCATAATATTTGTACTCGAGAGATTATGACGTTGAAATCACCTGTTTAATCGACAGATCTTAAAATACTGGCCGTATGACAAACGGGAGTGACCCATGATTAAGATGACATTGGACAGAGGATTAGACATATGACAATTTCATACGCTCGTGTAAGGAGGAATTGTTGAGTTTAGGAGTATACCGTTCCACGTAATCAATTAGACCTAAAAAGGAAGATCGAGCACATCCATTGAACTAAAAAGAGATTGTAATTCAATAACATATTCTTGGCTAGTTTCTAATAATATTACTAGTATCTATACTAGTATTTATTATATTGGTGCCTATATATATTTATATCTATATATATATGTGTGTGTATTTCTATATATCTATATTAGTATTATGCATTTATTTACTGTTTTAGTAGTTTAGAGATTATTTGCTTGGTAAAAACTGCGATTTAGATTGAGTTAATAACAGCTTCTTGGTGTTTAACCACACTCTGAATTACCACACGTTTCCCTGCGGATTCGACACCTAACTCACCACACTAGCACTACAATTTGACCCGGTACACTGCCGGTAAGGATTGTATATCCTAGAAATAGTCCGTCAACCGTTGGAAAATCTGTTATGCCCAACGCCGTCGTGCTACCCAGAGGGGGTGGTCTGATTTTCTGGGGGCACCCAGGGGAGTGTATAACGCTACCATTGTGCGGGAATTCTATTCCGCATTATCGGTGGTGGTTCTGCCTAACACCTCATCCACCGTTGTCCCTCTCCGGGGGGTTCATGTTGTTCTCTCCCCTGAGATCATCAACGAAGTCTTCCATTTACCTTCCCCTCCGGCCTATGCACATTATGAGACGGCTTGGAGCCTGGGCGAAGAAGTGAGGAGACGGGTTTACGGGGCCGCTGCACTTAGGCGGTTGATCCCTGGTGATTGGAATCCATTGCCCGAGGGTTTTTTGCTTCAGAGATGTCCCAAGCTAATCGGGAGTGGAAGAGGTTTATCAACTCCAGGGTTTTCCCTCGTTCGACTCTAAGGAGATTTCTGAGGCAGAAGCGCATCTTCTTTATGCGATTCTGGAGGGAGGTGAGGAAGTGCGCATCGACTGAGGGCGGTTGATCTACCGCTCCATAATTACATTTGCTGCTCAGACAGACCTCACGGGCCCATCCCCTTCCCGAGGCTGATCTCGCACTTGTGTGTTGGTGCTCCTGGGATGCCCGCATCTCGTGATGATATTCTTGTGCCGCCCCGTGCCAACGTCGAGTTCGCCCGTATTGATTCAGATACGTCGACGGATTTCGAAGCTAATTGAATCTAGTTTTTCTTTCCATTGTGTCTTGTAAATAATCGGCCTTGTAGGTCTTTATTGTAATAAAAGGTATCTTTCTGCATCGTTTTTGTTTTGCTTATCTGGCCTCCTACTTTCGGCAAGGTCGAAGTCATCTGGAGTCTTGGGCTCGCTGAAGTAATTGCGATTGTGAATCCTTGTGACTGTTGGCTTAATCGTTGCATTAATGACTGTCATTTTTTGAAACGTCGGCCTCATTAATGTTAGGGTTGGCGTCTGAATTTAGACGTTTACGACCCCTTATATTCCCGCCTCTTTGGCTTCTTGGCCTATAAAAGGAGGGTCTTCTCCTCCTTCCCTTTTTGCTATTTTCTGCAGATTTTCTTTATTTTGAGAGTACATCTTCAAACTCTGTGCATTTCTATTCTTTTAATATGTCTTCTTCATCTGAGAGTTCTAGCCAAGAGTCTGCTGTCTCTGATCCTGCTTTAGATGAGAGGCTTTCAGTATGCTTTCGTCTGACTACCTCTCCGATGGCCATACGCTACTTCCATACTTTTTTCAGCAACAGTCCTCTTATGCAGGAGAGAGGGCTGAACCAAGATCGTATTGGGTCAGGCCACCGGGCTAGAATTCTTGCCAATGGTTGGGCAAGACTCGTAGCTCCTCCGGTTGGGGAGTATAATCTGACCCTGGTGCGTGAATTTTACTCCGCCTTGTTAACGGATAATGATGTTGAGGATACCACCACCGTTGTTGTTCGTGGAGTGGTGGTGGACTTTACTCCGGCCGCCATCAATGAGTTTTACGGCCTCCCTAATCCTGCTGAGGATTAAGACGTCCTTTGGGATCTTGAAGATCCGATCAATTATTTTGGCACTCTTGCTGAAGCATTCGAGTCTCTGTTGCGACATGAGTGGGTGAATGACATGGAAGTCAGGGTCCATATGCTCAGTCGCCCGGAGAGGGAATGGAAACGCTTCTTGAACACTCAGGTTTTTTGGATGCCCGACTATAAGGTGGTCACTGAAACTGAGGCGTTTGTTCTTCACGCCCTTTCGGTGCCGGACGTGCCAATTAACCGGGGTCGTTTGATACACCAAGAGGCGATCAAGTTCGCCCGATTGAGGGATGGCGGTCTGGTTATGCCATTTTCCTGGATGATCTCCAACATGTGTATTCGGAGCCTTGGCATGCCGGTGTGTCCGACCACTGATGTATATATAGTGGCTCCAGCCCCAGAAGCATGAGGAAATTTTTTTTGGGAGAATTTCCCCTCTTGTACAAATTTTTCCTCAATGAATTTCTATTTTTAACCTTGCTGTTCACCCCGCCCCCTTCTGTGTCGGACGGGCTTTGCTTGCCGGAGACAGAATTCGTTTATAATAACCAAATGATAAAAGAGGCTTGATGCCTTTATATTAACATTGCTTCAAAATAAAAACAAGCTGATACTACCGGTCTTACATGTAATATTTCTTCAGATTGTCAGCGTGCCAGGGCCTGTTGAATTCACGGCCCTCTCTGTCTGAGAGAATATAGGTTCCCTTTTTGACAATCCTCGACACTCGCCAAGGACCTTCCCAGTTTTCAACCAGCTTTCCTTTGTCTGTTTTTTGGCCTGTAGCCTATCGCTTTCGGAGGGCAAAATCCCCCACCGCGAGCGAGTGATCTCGGATATGCCGATCGTGATATCTTTTGGCGGCTTGTTTGTAATTAACCAGTTGGGCTCGGGCTTTTAGACATTTTTCTTCGGCCAGATCCAATTCGATCTGTCGATTAGTCACGTTGCTGGCTTCGTTAAAGTGAGAGACCCTGATGCTTGGGAGTGCCATCTCTACCTGTGGCATTGCATCGGAGCTATATGTTAGCGAGAAAGGGGTCTCCCCCGTTGTTGCCTTTCGAGTTATTCGTAGAGCCCAGAGGGCTTCTGGCAGGTAATCCACCCACTTGCCGACCTTATCGTCTAGGCCCTTTTTCAGCACTTTTAATACTTGCTTGTTGGCATTCTCTGCCTGTCCGTTTCCTTGGGAGTAGCACACTGAGGACTGCCAATGTTTGACATTGTGCTCTTTGCAAAAGTCGTCGAACTCGTCTCTAAATTGTGGACCGTGATCGGACACAACGGCTCGCGGCACTCCGAATCGAGTCCATGTTGAAATAGTGTCCTAAACCCAATCGGGTTGGACCGGATCCGACCGGGTCGGATCATTTCTACTATTTCTTTATGTTTGTACATATATTAAATGGCTTTTCTGTTGTCATATATATGTTCTTTTAAAGAACCAATTATGAATTGTTATGTGATAATGTCCTTAGTATTAAAATGTGATAGAGAAACCATGATAGGCGATTATGGTTGATGAGATATCTAATCACTTTAATAAGTTTGATACTTAAATGTCTCTAGGCTGATGTACTATTAAACAGGGCATTGATAGTATAAACAGACTAACACGTATTAGATGTCTTCTATCTTTAGGGCAGGGATAGATCTTGTCTATCGAAGTGTAGAGACACTTGGACTGTATGTGGACGTGTATTAGAGAATGCGTACGTTAGACTGACCCACTTACACCGGAGTCTTCACGGCATCACGGTGTGGATTGTCATGCTTTGACACTATTGAGGTTTCCCCTAGCCACGGGGCGATCATGCGGTAGTGATTGGGTGTGATACTGAAGCATGCGGAGTATACCTGATTGGTCATCCGGGAATCACGTATCCTATGATTGGGATCGAATATCCGAAATGACCTTCTTATAAGGAATGTCTAGCTCTCGTGAATCTTTACAAAGTGAGAGTAAATGAGTTACTTCAAGAGAGCATGATATCCATATTATAAGATACGCTCGTTAATGGATCGACACTCGAGATACGATCGTATGGATATTATTACATCGATAGGATTGTAAGTTACACGGTAACTGTTTCACATGAAAGGTAGTAGTCATTGCATTTGACTCTTCCGATGATTGGGGGTCACGGTGTGTTCCTATACGCTATCCCGTGATCGTTAGGCATGAAGGGCATTTTCGTAATTTGCACTTTGTGTCTACGGCCAACATATTCGGAAGCCTATAGGGTCACACACATATGAACATCTAGCCGGATTAAAGTGTGGTTATAGTTGATGACCAAATAAGTAAAGAATTTATCTCGTACTATAAAGGTTATAGTGGTAAATTAATATGGTGATATTTATTTATTATGAATAAATTAAATACAAGATATTAATTATATTCATTAATTAAAGAATATTCGGGATGCCAATTTATTGGCATATGGGGCGCAACTTGTTAGTGTATGAGATACACTTGGATTGTGCAATTTAATTACTGTTATTACCATATATTAATATAAGATATTAATATATAAATATATATAGTCAACATGCGTGTGTTGTACATTGGATGTACATGTGCACAATTTCATTGGTTATATTTATATATATAGATTTATTTGTGTAATATATATATGTGATATATACACATGTGTAAATTGATTTATGGTAATAGAATAAAGATAATTAATATTAGATATTGACAATATCTTAGAAATATTCAATATAAGATATTGACAATATCTTAGATTTATTTGATATAAGATATTATAATAAATGAGATAAATCATTCAATTATATTTTCCTTATTTTATTGGGAAAATGTTTTCTTCTCCCCCACTCTACTAAGAGGCGCCACTTTCATTATAAATAGAAGGTGGGTGTCAAGCTCTTTTGTACATCACAATTCCAAGAACTAATAGTTCTTGTGTAAAATAGAGGGCATCCTATAGAGAGTTGGAGAGAGGAGAAAAGGGCCGGTCTAGCAACCGGAGTTTTCCAATAGCAATCCATGATGGGATTCCGACGGGCTGTTCGTGTGGACTAGCGGTAGAGGCCGAACACTTGGGCGGCTCTATGCAGAACTACTCTCCTTAGACGGTCAAAGCGTCGATCTTTTAGATCAACCAAGGTAACCACCGTCTACTACTTGTTTGTTTATTGCTTAAACGAAGTCGATCCTGGTTAAAAGGAAATAAATTTTTGAATTCCACTGCGTTCCCGCGTAGATTTCCTAACAGTGGTAGCAAAGCGAGCTTCGAGCTTAAGCAATAAGCATGTTAATTTGCATAGTTAATTTTATCGTTTAAATCATGTAATTAAAAGATGAAAGATTTTTTATTTGCAAAATTGATACACGAAAAAAGAAAAGAAAAAAGGGGCGGCAATGGTGGTGCTCGGCCGATCGGCGGCGGCACCACCACCGTGTGATCGCCGGAGGCGGCGGCGGCCTCCGGACTGCCGGCGGCTGCTGGTGTGATGCGGTGGCCCCCGTTTTGTTTTGTGTATTTGTGATTCAATATTGTTCATAGTTGTGATTAATATCTCCTTTGTTTAGTTGTGTCATGTGGCTAACAAATGGTTCAAATAGTTTGGGCCATTGGGATGCCACATGGCATTAAAATAATATTTGCCTTTCCAAATATTTGATTTAGAATAGGCCTAGGCCCTTTTCAAATATTTAATTTGTAAAATGCCTAGGCCTAGGCCACTTCCAAAATTTTGATTTTGGAAAGTGGCCAGGCCTAAACCAAAATTATTTGGCCTTTCCAAATATTTGATTTGGAATAGGCCTAGGCCCTTTTCAAATGTTTGATTCGTAAAAGGCCTAGGCCTAGGCCACTTCCAAAATTTTGATTTTGGAAAGTGGCCAGACCTAAACCAATATTGGTTTAGGAAGATGCCTTTTGGTTTAGGAAACCAAAGACATCCCTTTTGATTAAGAATCAAAAGGAAAGAAACAAAAGAGATTTAATTTTAATTTTAATTTATTTTTAGAATAGTTCTAATTAATTAAAATTAAAATTAAAATCGTTTAAAAATTAATCGTTAATTTTATTTCGATTAAAATCATTTTATTAATTAAATGTTAATTAGTTAATTGATTGGATAAAATTATTTAATAGGTTAAATTTTAATTGATTAATTAAGACGCAAGTAGTTAAATTTTAATTTTATCTTTTTCATAAGATGTTATTGTATGGACTAGATATAGTAGATATAATATGATTATATGGACCCCGATTGATCATGGACTCGACCGATATGATAGATGTGAATGATTTAATTTTTTTGTTGGTTTAAAAAAAAATTGTCCTAGGCCGTTATGAAGAACGTGACCTAGTTTATTTTCTGCATTTATCCCATTCCCGTTAGCTCCCCCCCATGTGCGGCGGGTGTATTTATTTTATTAGATAGAATTAAAAGTAACAAGAATGGAGCAGAAGATGGAGACCAAAGAAAGAAGAATAAAGATCCCATTGGAGAATGGCGCATTAAAGATCCTATTGGCGGTTGCAACTACCTTAGATTGTGACCCGCGGTTTCGTCAGTTTGTATTCGAAACCGCACCTAGGAAAAGTCCATGATCATACAGGTTACTTTACGCATTTATTTATTTTGAGCTTGTATTTATTTTATATGATACGATAGATGCATGACTAGGCACGATCTAGATAAATGTGTAGGATGTATGTTTATAGAGATAGACATATTTATGATGAGACCGTAATTAAAATTAATTAAGTGAATTAATTTACGTAAATACTTCCACAACAAAAATCAAGTCGAAAATTGTCTCCCAATATTATAGCGACGGTGAAGAGCCTTTGTTCGGATCCAACTGATCGGCCCTCATCGGGAGTTGACCTACCACGGGTATATCGTCGTTATTGAGATATGATTGTATGAGATCTCGTGAATATTGGGTTATGACTTGACTAGAGTATTGCGGTGATTGGCCCTCGTCAGGACCGTCTTATTCTAGAGGCAAGAGGTTGACTACCACATAAAGATGTGAATTATCAAAGAGTTGATTAGTCAACCACCAAGAGTCACATAAAGATGTGATTGGTAAGATTTACATACCTTTCGAATTATTCCGGCTGATCGGCCCTCGTCGGGAATCGCGGTAACCAGATGGGATCTTGGCCACTAAAGAATTTTGAAAGATTCTTGAAAGTCAATTGGGAGTAGTTGACTAGTGGGAGCAAAATCATAAATCAAAAGACCATTTTTGATTTTGCGTGTATAAACAAAAACACTCTTTTATTTTCATTTTTTATGTTGTAGTTTTAACAAACTTTATATTTATGTTTTATTCTCGATTAGTAAAACCAAATTATGAATGTTACCTTTTGAGAAACATTCTCAAATATTGTTAAGTAATATTAATCCTTTTAAATAAGCAATGACACGAGCAATTCCGTTATTGAGACAAGTAGACTACATAATTGATGCAGTGCTCCAAGACTTTAATTATTAATGAAAGCGGAAGCGCATGGCATTGGATACGATCCAATATGATCATTCAGTCATATGATGACAATTAATGCAAACGTTGGATAAGAATGACCACTCAAATTTTGGAAAGGTTGTTTTCAAAATTGTAAGATTTAAGTATCGACTTGATTCTACCGTTGCTTAAAAGTTAATTAAATAGTTAATGTTTTAAATACGATCTAAAAGGTTGAATAAACTATTTAATAAACTTTAGATTTTCTTTATGAAAGGAAATTAAAGACATAGCTCTTATGATCTTTCTTAAGTCTTATGAAGTCTACATTAAGAAATATTTACAAGTGCTTAAAGGATTGAAAGGAAAGTTAGGGCGTGTGCTTAAATAGAGAACTTATTGAAGTTTCTATTCTAGGAAAGAGATTTGAGATGAATCTATCTAAGTTCAAAGTCGACTCTAAGATATATGATATCTTATGAGTGTGATTAAATTAGAAAGATTAAATGCAGATATGGAAGGTGAAGCAAACGTTGTGACACTTACCATATTCTGGATCTAGTAAACTGATAAGGGAACTAAATAAATGTTATTATGTTCCAGGTCTTATGAAGAACATGTTTTCAGTTATTTGTTAGGATTTAGTAGACATATTCAATTGTAAAGAATAAATGTTATTCTGATAAAGTTCGAAGGTCACTGAATCTAACATACTAAATTGATGTCACTATATAGTTGATATAGGTGATGAAATCTCAACCAAATATTAGTATAGCTGTTATCCTTAATATTTGTGGTTGTTCTAGACATAGTCTCTCTGGAAGGGAAGCGTGTAATTAAACGTCATTCTGATGATGTTGAACCATATGATTATGAATCCTATGGGTTATACGTATTTTATCCAAAGAGGACTGAAATACCATTTTATGAAAAAGTTGTAAAATCTAGAAAAATTGTCTAATGCCTAAACATACCGATGGTTGTTGGCTTATGACAATTAATGCCACAAATAATTGTTTATTAATCTTTATGACTATTTTAGAAATAGTTGAATGTACTTATTGAAGTACGACAATTCGGAAAGCCCAAAAGGCTTGAGCTAGTACGAATATGAGATTGATGATCTACTTAGGAATTAATCTTCAATTGGATTGAAGTAATTAATACCTGAAGGGTGTTTCAGAAGTCGTCTGAAAAAAGGAATAAGATTCTCCCTTGAAGGATACCATGCGAAGTATCCCTTACCCGTTTCGGGATAGTGCCCTTATACTTAACCTAGTTCC
This sequence comes from Gentiana dahurica var. dahurica, assembly GCA_024500145.1. Lineage (NCBI taxonomy): Eukaryota > Viridiplantae > Streptophyta > Magnoliopsida > Gentianales > Gentianaceae > Gentiana > Gentiana dahurica. The sequence continues at coordinate 55,534,669 of CM044896.1, read as the reverse complement.
AAAGAACAAAGGTTGAATAAATTCTATATTATATATGGAAGGGGATAATGTCAAATCTGTCTTAACCGATGATTTGAAGTTGTCATAGGCAGAGTCAGAAAGGCTTGGAGCCTAGTACGACATGTGCAACTTTGTGGAATGTCTTAGCTAGCACGCTGGATATTATTTACTTGTCCGCGGAGCAAAATGTTTGAGTCCAAACATGCTGTCTTCTAGAGGAAGTGTTTCTTCCAAAAGAAACAGTGAGAGTAGATTTAGATCTCAAATATAGTTTGAGAACCACAAAGATATATTCAACCAATGGAACATGAGTAGACTACGCATAGCGATGAGATGTAGATCACTGCTCAGTGCACACAAAAGTTCTGTAAGTCTGTGGATAACCTCAAGCCCAAAAGGGCTGATGGTATGTTCATCTTGATGAATGAATATCTCATGACTTATAAAAGAATGTTTGAAAGGCAAGATTGAGAGATATGGCCAGGAGCCATAATATCTGAATTAGATTCCATCAGTGACAACCAGGTTATGAACCTAGTCTGTCTTATCTAGAGGGAATGTCCCTGTAAGGCTGGGCCTAGTTCTATTCAGATTATGCTTGTTGTAACTTGATATCATGGCTATATGATAGTGTTGAAGACGTTGGGCAAACAACTCAATGTTCATAGACGATAACATGATATGTGAGCCCACGAGATCCATTTATGGACTCAAACAAGTTTCTCTAGATGATTTCTTTGTTTGATAATCAAAGGAGTTTGTTTTAGTCAAAAGAAGGATATGCCGAATGTGCAAGATGGATAGTAGGAGTGTGTTACGATTTTTGAGTAAGGTATTGGATATCTCTCTCGGGAATTATCACCCCATGTCACAGTCAATTAATGTTTGGTAATTCAAGACCTTTACGAAAGCACTTGGATTGGCAGCTCTTATTTTAGAAATAAGAATATATAGCGATAGATTTAACTACTGTTAGATTATAGTTTACCTATATAGATGTGATTCTAAAAGAAGTTTAGCATAGATCACAAAAGGAGATACTGCTAGCCGTTGTTCTCAAGATCTATCTATGTTAGGACGTTAGTCCTAAAGATGAGGTGAAAGATGATGCTTATGAAAGGTTTCATTCGCTCTTGCGATAGGAACCATCATAAAGGTAATGCCGGATGTTCATAGTCCATGAATAGTCATGAGCAAGTATGAAAGTAAATCTGGTAAATGCCGAGAATATCCTTAAACAAGTTAAGGAAGAGTTCCTAGTTTATCGAAACTTGGAATTAGACAAATATAGTTATACAGACGTATATCCTGAGTCTTATGAAGGTGAGTGGGAGCTACAGCCTGGGTTTGCAATCACTTTGATTAAGTGATACAGTGAGCTGGAAATGTTCTAGCCTATGGGTCACTGTAAACTCTACAACTTAGCCAAAACACAATAGTGCCTTAGAGGCGCAGCGGGGGCAGTACATAGATCTTGAAGGTTCATTCCTGAACCTTGCACGGTTCTTCCACCTTTTATATATAGCTGATATAGTAAGTGGATTCATTGCTTAAAGCAAGGACTAGGGCCTCGTCAGAGATTCGTGTGTGTGTGTTGAGGCGGTTCCTTTGACTTGGTCATTTGGAACATGATATGGAGATAGTCTGAGTCCCCACGGATAGCGATCCGTTCATGGCTAGGGCTAGTTGCAAGTATTGCATGAGATTCTTGTGTTTCAACTTGGTCTTGTGTGTGTGAGTGATTGGTTTTAGGCCAAGTGGGAGATTGTTGAAATAGTGTCCTAAACCCAATCGGGTTGGACTGGATCTGACCGGGTCGGATCATTTCTACTATTTCTTTATGTTTGTACATATATTAAATGGCTTTTCTGTTGTCATATATATGTTCTTTTAAAGAACCAATTATGAATTGTTATGTGATAACGTCCTTAGTATTAAACTGTGATAGAGAAACCATGATAGGCGATTATGGTTGATGAGATCTCTAATCACTTTAATAAGTTTGATACTTAAATGTCTCTAGGCTGATGTACTATTAAACAGGGCATTGATAGTATAAACAGACTAGCACGTATTAGATGTCTTCTGTCTTTAGGGTAGGGATAGATCTCGTCAATCAAAGTGTAGAGACACTTGGACTGTACGTGGACGTGTATTAGAGAATGCGTACGTTAGACTTACCCACTTACTCGGATAAGTGTCACACTATGTGACGGTTGTGTAATTATCCTTAAGACCGGAGTCTTCATGGCATCACGGTATGTATTGTCATGCTTTGACACTATTGAGGTTTCCCCTAGCCACGGGGCGATCATACAGTAGTGATTGGGTGTGATAATGAAGCATGCGGAGTATATATGATTGGTCATCCTACTGGAATCGCGTATTCTATGATTTGGATCGAATATCCGAAATGGCCTTCTTATAAGGAATGTCTAGCTCTCGTGAATCTTTGCAAAGTGGGAGTAAATGAGTTACTTCGAGAGAGCATGATATCCAGATTATAAGATACGATCGTTAATGGATCGACACTCGAGATACGATCGTATGGATATTATTACAGCGATAGGATTGTAAGTTACACGGTAACTGTTTCACATGAAAGGTAGTAGTCATTGCATTTGACTCTTCCGATGATTGGTGGTCACGGTGTGTTGCTAGACGCTATCCCGTGATCGTTAGGCATGAAGGGCATTTTCGTAATTTGCACTTTGTGTCTATGGCCAACATATTCGAATACTATCGGGTCACACACATATTAACATCTAGCCGGATTAAAATGTGGTTATAGTTGATGACCAAATAAGGAAAGAATTTATCTCGAACTATAAAGGTTATAGTGGTAAATTAATATGGTGATATTTATTTATTATGAATAAATTAAATACAAGATATTAATTATATTGATTAATTAACGAATATTCCGGATGCCAATTTATTGGCATATGGGGCGCAACTTGTTAGTGTATGAGATACACTTAGATTGTGTAATTTAATTACTGTGATTACCATATATTAATATAAGATATTAATATATAAATATATATAGTCAACATGCGTGTGCTGTACATTGGATGTACATGTGCACAATTTCATTGGTTATATTTATATATATAGATTTATTTGTGTAATATATATGTGATATATACAAATGTGTAGATTGATTTATGGTAATAGAATAAAGATAATCAATATTAGATATTGACAATATCTTGGAAATATTCAATATAAGATATTGACAATATCCTAGATTTATTTGATATAAGATATTATAATAAATGAGATAAATCAATCAATTATATTTTCCTTATTTTATTGGGAAAAGGTTTTCTTCTCCTCCACTCTACTAAGAGGCGCCACTTTCATTATAAATAGAAGGTGGGTGTCAAGCTCTTTTGTACATCACAATTCCAAGAACTAATAGTTCTTGTGTAAAATAGAGAGCATCCTATAGAGAAATGGAGAGAGGGGAAAAGGGCCGGTCTAGCAACCGGAGTTTTCCAATAGCAATTCATGATGGGATTCCGGTGGGCTGTTCGTGTGGACTAGCAGTAGGGGCCGAACACTTGGGCGGCTCTATGCAGAACTACTCTCCTTAGACGGTCAAAGCGTCGATCTTTTAGATCAACCAAGGTAACCACCGTCTACTACTTGTTTGTTTATTGCTTAAACGAAGTCGATCCTGGTTAAAAGGAAATAAATTTTTGAATTCCGCTGTGTTCCCGCGTAGATTTCCTAACAGTCCAGACTTGGTCCAGTAAGAAATATATGATGTCACTGGCGCATATATTCACAAACGCCTTTGCCTCCATCCATTTTGTGAAAGAATCCACGGCGACGACCACGTATTCGCATCTCGATCTCCCTATTTTGAGCGGACAGATGAGGTCGATGGCCCACATGTCGAAAGGCCAAGCAGCGGTGACTATGCTCTGTTCCACTGAAGGTAGCCGGGGAATATTGGCGAAGCGTTGGCATTTATCGCAGCTTTTAGCATATCTTTCGGCGTCTTCCGCAAGCTTCGGCCAGTAGTATCCTGCTAACAACACCTTTTGGGCGTGGGTGCGGCTGGAGGGGTGGCCGCCGCACACTCCCTCGTGCAGCTCTGTGAAAATTCCCTGTACCTCCTCGGGTCGTACACACCGTTGTAGCGGTTTCGAGAATGATCTCCGGTATACAATTCCGTTTAGTATGGTAAACCGGGCCGCCCTCTTTCTTAAGGCCTGAGCCTCTTTGGCGTCTTCCGGTGATTCCCCGTTTTCTATATATGCTTTTAATTCGTCCGTCCAGGACGGGATTGATGATTGGATGTCCATAATTTCTGCCCGACAGACGGCGAGCTCCTCCAGATATTCGAACATGATCGCGGGGTTGCTGAACTCATCTTTAGACATGAGTTTGGACAGGTAGTCGCTCATTCTGCTCTCGTGGTATGCTCTTGAATTCGCAGTATTTGAAGCTGTTCTTGAGCTTTCTGACGAGGTTGAGGTATTTCTTGAGTACTTCATCCTCGCTTCGAACTTGCCATTAATTTGGCACATTCTCACCTATGAGTCGCAGAACACTTCTAAGCTCTCAACGCTCATAGATTTGGCCAGTTCTGGGCCGGCGATGACCGCTTCGTACTCGGCCTGATTGTTGGATGCGGTAAAGTTGAACCGCAAGGTCTTTTCAATCTCTTCGGATGAGCCTGGCTCCAAAAGTATTATCCCAACACCACAACCGTTTCGGCTCGCGGCCCCGTCGACGTACATCTGCCAGCAGAGGGTCGGTCTATTCGGCTCGACCTCTATTGGGGTGTTCGATTTGTCAACACTCGACGAACTAGGCTGTCCGGTGGATCATTCCTCTATGAAGCTCGTTTCAACTATAAATTCCGCTAGGTCTTGGGCCTTTATAGCCTTTTTGGGCTCGTATCGAATGTCGAATTCGGTCAGCTCTATGGCCCATCTCAGCATTCAGCCTGAGAGGTCTGGCTTGTGTAATAACTGTCGTAAAGGACTATTTGTTAGGACCGCGATTGTGTGCGAAGAAAAATAAGCCCTGAGTTTTCGGACGGCGACAACAAGCGAGTAAGGTAACTTTTCTGCATTAAGATAGCGGCTTTCAACGGGACTGAGGGCCTTTGAAACATAATAAACGGGCTTTTGGAGGGTCCCATCCTCCTTGACAAGAACAGCTGCAACGGCCCGGTCCGAAGCGGCCGGATACAAAAAGTGTTCAACCCGAAATGCTGGGCTGACTAACAGCGGAGGGCTTGCCAGATACTCTTTGACGGCTTTGAAGGCCTGAGAGCATTCTTCTGTCCACTCAAAGGTTTTGTTCCTTTGAGGATTTTAAAGAAAGGAAGGCACTTGTCTACGGATCTGGAGACAAATCTTCCCGATGCGATGATTCTTCCATTTAACCTCTGAACTTCTTTCACACATCTTGGCTCTTCCATGTTGGCTAGAGCCTGAATTTTCTCAGGATTTGCCTCTATCCCCCTCTGAGTTACCATGAAACCTAGGAACTTTTCGGCTTGGACTCCGAAGGTGCACTTCGCGGGGTTGAGCTTCATAGAATCTGCCTTGATGTTATCGAAAGTTTCCTGAAGGTCGGCCAGATGGCCAGCGCTGGAAGATTTGACCACCATGTCGTTGATGTAAGCTTCCATGTTCTTGCCGATTTGGGAGTCGAACACCTTATTAACCATCCTTTGGTATGTGGACCCAGCATTCTTCAAACCAAACGGCATCATCTCATAGTAATACATTCTGCCCGCGGCTCGGAAAGCTGTCAACTCTTTTTCCCTGTTGGACATCATTACTTGGTGGTACCCTGAGTACGTGTCCAAGAAGCTCAACATTTCGAAACCGGCTATTCGGTCGACCATTCTGTCGATTCTGGGTAGCTCATAAGGATCCTTAGGACAAGCCTTGTTCAGGTCAGTAAAGTCAACGCACATGCGCCATTTTCCATTATGCTTCCTGACCATGACTACATTGGCCAGCCAGGTTGGGTACTGAAGTTCCCGGATGATTCCAGCCTCAATTAGCTTATTTTCCTCTACTTTGATGGCGTCCTCTTTCTCTTTGGAGAACTGTCGGGCTTTCTGCTGGATGGGTTTGAAGATAGGATTCGCGTTTAGTTGATGCATCGCTATTTCAGGCTCCACACCCCTCATGTCTGTCACTACCCAGGCGAACGTGTCCAAGTTTTCTTTCAACATCAGGACCAACTTTTCTCTTTCTTCTTCACTCATCTGAGCGCCCAACTTTAACTTCTGGTCAGCATACTTTTCATTAACGATTACTTCCACCAGCTCGTCCTTGGCGGTGAAGTCTGACTCGTCCCTGACTTGGAGGGTGTCGCAAATGACCGTTTTAGGCTCGATGGAGGTGTCTTCTTCAACCGGGCACGGCTCGTTTCGAGCTTTCATCGCCTCGATAGTGTCGATGCGGATCCTTCTCGAGGCTGACTCAGAAGCCTCCCCTTGGTGCCTTTTGCCCATTCCCCTGGTAGGGTAATCGTTTCGGTTCATGGTGAAATGATTCAGCAAAGTTTGTGGCCTGCTGACGGCCAACCCGATCCCATCATCGGTGTAGAATTTCGTCCTCTGATGGGGAATTGAAACAGTCATTTGAAATTTTCTTTGAGAGGGGACTCCGAGGATTGCCGTATAGTAGGAATGCAGGTCGACCACTAGAAAGTTTATTTTTTCTTTGCGATATGGTGGGTGGTCGCCGACCTCCACCTCCAAGTCGATGACGCCCAAGACGGATACTTTATCGTTGGAGAATCCCTCCAACATTCCCAAATAAGGCTTTAACTTGGATATACAGATCTTGAGCCGTTTCAACGTTTCCAAATAGATGATGTCGCGTGCGGCCCTAGTGTCCAAGAGTACCCGATTGACCCCAAAATCGTTGATTCCGACTTGTATCACTATTGGCAATTCCATCGCCCCTGGTGGGCCCACTAACTCATTCTTGGTGAACGTTATCGCCTGTTCATCGGGAGCTAGAACGACTGGTTTCTCTCTGCCCTTGACATTGATCGCATTAATCTGGCTTTTAATGAGGTGGTTGCTGGGGAATTCCTCTATGATTACCTTAATTTCATTACGGTATCTTCCAGGCCCCCTATCATCTTTGCCTCCACCCCCATTTTTCTTGTATTTATCCAATTCCCCATTTCTTATCATTTTTGTCGATGATCCTTCTCAGGGTGAAGCATTCGTCGGTGAGGTGGCCGTGATCCTCATGAAAATCGCAGTACCTTGTATCATCTCTCGAACTCAGCTCAGATCTTATAGGTCTCGGCCGCTTTATTCTGTCTTTGATCTCGAACAGTATTTCAAATACACTCGCATTGATTGGAACGAAATCGGACTCGTCAAACTTGAATGGTTTTCTGACTTCCCTGTCTCGATTTTTCCCTCTCTTTCGATCATCCTTCCGGTCTTTCTTGGATTCCTCCCTGTTTTCTTCCCCCAAATGTCTGGACTCATTCTGATTTTTTCCTTTTCCGGAGGATGAGGGAACCGCTTCTGTTAGCCCAAAGATTTGGGCTTGATTGAGGAGATCGCGTAAATTCGAGGGGGGACTCATGGCAAAGTGTGTTTTCATAAGCCCCTTGGAGATACCGTTTAGGAAACCCCTCTGAACCTCATTCTCAGGTAGGTTTTTTGTCTGCTCATATACTCTGACGAATCGATCGTGGTAGCTTTTGCAGGATTCTCCATCTCCTTGTCGTATTCCGTATAGATCCTCGATGGTTTTCTTAGGTCGTTCTGTTGTTTCAAATTCCTTTAGAAATTTTTCTCTCAGCTCCTCCCAACTTTTAATGGAGCCGCGGGGCAAGCTTCTGAGCCAAGCAGCGGCTCGATCCTGCATGCTTCCTACAAATGCTAGGCACCATGCCGACTTGTTTGATGTGGCTAGGAGTGTTCGACTCTGGAAAGCGGCTATCCACTCTAGCGGGCACGTGGTTCCCTTGTAGTAGACGTACTGTGAGTATTGCACGCCCTTAAGGGGTAATGATTCCAGTATTTCGTTCGTGAGAACGTCAATTCCTTGGGTCGGCTCGGGTTTCCCATCGGGTTTGGCTTTTTTCAGCTCTGAGATTTCTCTATCCATTTTTTCCATTTGGTCGTCGCCCGCTGGCATGGTGTTTCTGGCGGACACCATTTTCCTTTTGATGACGTCGTCCGAATCCGCGTAATATGCCGACTCCATGTCCTGCCCTGCTCTTTTCTTATCTATGATGAGGCGCGCATCGCGGGGATCCCTGCCCTCATGGGGCGATACGGCATTCTTCTCGGATGCTGGGGGACCTAACCGTTGATGCACAGCTTTTTTCTCGAGGCATCCTAGCCGTTCCTGGACTGACGTTTTCTCGCCGTTTTTCTCAGGCGTAAGCTTTCTTTTTTGCCCCGCTGACGAATACACGCTCCCTTCCATTTCTTCCCTCACTGCCCCGAGTGCGGGGGCTGGTAGCACTCTTGGGGGGCCGTTTCTTTATGTTCAGGCGGAGGAGGGATCTGTTACTCGATAGCTATGAGGGGCAAGTTACATGCGGCCAGACGTAGATTCGCCGCGTACATTTGTTTTACGTATTCTGCATATGCTAGTGCCGCCTTTTCCTGTGGAGATCCTGCCCACAGGGTCTCCTCTGCCCTCTGGGTTTTCTCGATGAGCTGCTCTTTACCCTTGCGCTGTTTTGAAGTTCCCGCCATGTTTTACTCATATGCTGGCTCAGAGCAAACTGATGTCGAGTTCCCCGTATCATTCCCAGAATTGGACCTTCTCCGATTTATTATATTTCTGGCGTCAGTCTTTGTTTGCGTGTTGTCCCATTCTGCCGTGGGGTTTTCCAAAGCGGGATCTGCTCCACTATGGCGGTGAGGATCCCTTGCGGATCCCTTCCCTGGAGTAGGTGGGACGTGGACTTTCTCTTTGGTCCCTGCCATCTATCAAATTCTAACTGGATGGTTATGTGAAAAGTCAAATAGTGCCCTGACTCTCAACTGCTCTGACACTCACCAACTCTGTAATGTTTGATGATTATTTGGGCGGCGTGTCGGGGATATTTTCTGATAACGAAATATCTATTGGATCTTTCGTCGGAGCCGGTGTACGGATGTCGGAATTCGGGGAACAACTGCGATTTCTCAAGCGTGAAGTCCCAAAAATTCCAATATCCTACAATGCAGTATACAAATCTTTATCCTAATGTATTATGCGGGGACTCAGGTGAACATGCAATGACCTCTAGGACAATGCTCCATTGACAGTCTAAGCAACGAGTGTTATTTCCGCCATATTTTTTAACGCCTACATGCTGAGTGTCTCGTTTTCTTAGGAGCATAATCAACAATTTCGTGTGTGTTTAACTTTGTCCGAGATTGAGCAACTATCAAGGACATAAAATGAAAGCTCTGAAGCGCAGTTTCCGGCAAGGAAACATACGATGCCAACTCCGGCGAGCTTCTCTATACAGAATCTACGAGAGAGGTGATGATCCAAACGCAAACTCGTGATTTTGGATAGGAAGTCGAGGAGGTTACCTTGTTGTGATGTTATTTTGATGCTGAGTTGAGGATGCTAATGCAGCTGTATGAAGACCTGAAGCTTCTTGCTAAGAAGCGTTGAGGGTGACCTGGAAAAGAAGAGTTTTCCCGCAGTTGTTGTGAGTCTTATAGATCATAGCCGAGCCGTACGCCGGAGGTAGGCTAAAAATCTCATTCCCGATAACGGAGCCAACTGATAACGTGGAAATTATCTCAGGTGGTTGGCGGTGGCGTACTGGTGGATATCTGGATATTTCGGTGATATTGATTATGATGGCTCACGGTGGAGCTGTGTATGCAAGTGGTGGTGCCGTACTGTTGAAGGAGAGAATGAGAGAATTTGGCTTTGCCTTATCTCTTATTTATCAGAAAAGCTCATCCCCCCGGAAGGGTTACATATGGCACTATTTATAGGGAAGTTGTTATACATTGCTAGATAATTACGATAAAGGACATAAAAGATGCGGACAGATGGCGTATGCTCTGTCCGCCGGCGAGGCAGGGCGGCTCCGGACCTGAGATTTGTATTTCACACTGCAGAGTATCCTGATGATGGCCGACCCTCTCTCTCTCCGGGGACGACCAGCCGGTCCTGTGAGTGTCTGATCGATACAATAGTGATTAGGCGACATGTCCGTCCGGAGGAATATCCTATCATATATATATATATATATATATATATATATATATATATATATATATATATATATATATATATATTATTCATTACGTGGTGATAAATTTATTGAATGTTTATTTTAAGTAATATAAGAGGTTTTTTATTTTTTATTTTTTATGTATAAAATATATTGTATAATGCATGTGATATAATATATGCTTATTTTTTTATATCAAATTTGTTGATTAAGGCGGGAAAAACAAGAGTGAAAAGAAAAGGGGTACGGTACACTGGGGTTGTCATAACCGCTTAATCAACAAATTTGATATAAAAACAAGCATATATTAAGTCACATGCATTATATAATATATATTATACATAAAGAAAAAAATTAAGAACCTCCTCTATTACTTAAAATAAAAATTCAATAAATTTATCACCACGTAACTAATACTATATATATATATATATATATATATATATATATATATATATATATATATATATATATATATATATATATATATATATTATATATATATTTAAAAAATTTGTCTCTATTATTAGATTCTCTATAATATTTTTATACTGAACATGTCTTTAAAAAATATGTTGTGTTTTGAACACATATGTGGTTGTAGCTTGGTTGGAGAAGTGTTTAGATTTTTAGCTTTAGGTTGTAGGTCTGAATCCCTCCGTTAGCAACATAATATTCTTTGTAAAAAATGCTGATGTGGCAATTTGGGATGATATGACATTTTTTTGACCGGAAAATGTGTACAGTAAGCATTTTTCGGCTTTCAGGACTATTAAAAAAAAAAAAAGACCACTTACAGGACTAGAATTGTCGCCGAAGAAAAACCAGGACAAAAATTGCAAAACGTGTCCAGTTACAGTACGAAAATTGTAATTTAGCCACAGAATTGACGTTGAATATTATTCGTGATTGTAAACAAAGAAGCAAATTGGTGGCTATGTTTCACATTCTTTATTTTTTACTTTATATGTAGGGTTCAGGTTATATAAAATATTATATACACAGTGTTTGCGAAGTAAATCTAGTTGCTTGTGAGCTTGACTCGAGTTCGTTCGTTAATACAACGAGCTTAATAATCTATTTAAGCTCATCTCGATAAAGAAAACAAACAAATGAGCCCGAGCTAAATCGAGCCGAACACGAATTTGTTCGTGAACAGCTCGGTTCGTTCACAGCACTAGACAAAACTTAAAAAAAAAAAAAGAAAAAAGAAAATGAAGACGAAACAAATTTTCAGACAGAATCACATACTTTGTTGCATTATTACATTATTAACCATGAAAATTGCTTGAACAGTCATACGAGCAATTGAGTATCATTTAACCACCAATTCATAAAAACAAGGTCTTTGTCAGAAGGATGAGAATACTTCGCTACATAAAATCCATCTGGCTTCACCGCCCACCAACAAGCCATTTCGTATTCATCATAATGTCCGCAATGATGTTTATATATCCTTCGATCAAATATTGCCATAAATCTTGTCTTGTGCTCCCACCAAAAGGTACAATAAAATTTCGTACGGCCGAAAAAATCGTTAATAAATTGGAAATAATAAATATCACCCCCTTTTAGATAATGATAACCAAGATCATCATCCCCAGAATAGCAATGGAGTTTGAGGAGGTTTTTATTGTTGGGAAGCATACTGCTGATATACATATCAATATAATTACTATCACATGAAGCATTTTGTTTGAAAGAAAATAGAATTAAAAGTAGGAGAATTAAAGTGAACTGAATTTTAGCCATGAGACTTCTTTATTCGATTTCTCATTGTTTCAAAGTCCTTAAATATATAGAGAATGTATGGCCCCTCCCGAAGGTTTACTATAAAAGTACTAAAATACCCTATTATTAATTTATTAATATTTAGCACGGAATAGTATAAATAATTGTTGTGTCAAAGAATATTTGTATATAATTTTTTACTTAGAGAAGTCGATACAAGATACAGATCCAACGCTACATATCAAAGTCAAAATTTCCACTACAACAATCCTGCTCTTTTGCGACCGAACTATGTGCGTGAAGGCTCTAGAGCATTAATTTCATATTAACTAGGTTAGTTAGTGGTTGGGTGCTGGTTGGTTTATTTAGGTAAATATATTTTCAAGACTTGGCAATTAATCCATCCGTCTCAAAATGTAAGTTATTTTGGATGTTTTCACAAAGATAAGAAAGTGGTTGAATGCCATAAATTTGAAGGAGAAATGTATAAAATATCATTTGACTATCATTAATGAAATGATTATGAAGTATTGAAAAGTAGTTAGATTGTTTATAAATTAGGGGTAAGATGGAAAAAAAAAATATATATAATTTGTAATGTTGAATGATTTATATTCTAGGACAAACAAAAAATAGGTAGAATGATTTATATTCTAAGACGAATGTAGTATATCATATGAATGTATCATAATTTCTCAATTAGAATGGAGCATAAGTGGTAAAGTGTTAATTTTTATGTCAATACTCTAGTGTTTCATTCTTTAAAATAAAAAATAAAAAATAAAAAAACAAATAATACTCTAGTGTTTCATTTCACCATATCTCCACTTTTTTATTTCATTTTGCTAGGTTATATATCTTATTACTTTCATTATTGTTTCTTCCTATTTTTTCTTCTTCTTGTTCTTCTACTAGTTGTATACAAACGTGCTTTGCACGTTGTTTTGCACTCTCTATTTTCTTGGTATTTGTTGATTTTTGTGCTTGTATCGTAAATATACATGTTCAGTCGTGGCATGAAACTCTGCAGCAGTGCGGTGGAACAGAGATTCAACATTTTTGTCGAACATGGTAGTTATATTGTTCTCATGGTCCCAGCTTCATCGCAGAGTCCGATTGGGCCAAGGGTACTATTTTGCATTTTACATAGATTTAGCATACCATTATAACAACGTTCAAGCATAGAAAATATGGAAACCTAGGCATAACATAAGGGGAAACTAAACATGTTGCTTGCCTCTTTATAGTTCCATGCCCACATCGGTAAGTAAAGTCCTGCTCACCCCATATAAGTGTGAGACATAAAGGTCTTGTCAATTCGGGTTAGCCCTTTTAGATCAAACGAAGACGGCGGTCTAAGAAGTTGACCGGACCATTTATGAATCATTAAGCGATACCAGGCCCGGGGTCTGGGCGTTACAGAATGATATTCAGAGCCGACTGCCACACGGAACTAAGTGCCACACCGTAAGAGGCGGTGAGGGTCGCCTCTAGAATCCTATGGTAGGGACGAACTGGGACAAGTCCACTGGGACAAATCTTGGCCGTCCTGGCGAGGACGCCAGTCCCTTATAGGGGGGAGGGGGATGTAAAATCCCACATCGGTAAAGTAAAGTCATGCTCACACCCATATACGTGTGAGACATAAATGTCTTGTCAACTCGGGTTAGCCCTTTTAGACCAAGTGAGGACGGCGGTCTAAGTAGTTGACCGGACCATTTATGACTCATTTAGCGCTACCAGACCCAGGGTCTAGGGGCGTTACATTCCACCTCATGTGTTACCCTCGTTTAATCATGTTCAGGGAAGGGAAGCACTATAAAAAGCATTCTTTCCACCATTCAAGATGAAACAAAGTAAATTTTATGTTAACATGTCCCCAGGCTATAATTATATTCATGTGCCACGATCAAGCGAGGGTAGGTAACTACTAACTTATGTGCTTGGAGATGAAGGAGTTGGAACAAACTGAAGAGTACAAGGAACTGTTCTCTTCATGTTTAGGGTAATGTAAATATCTAGAGATGGAAGGTGAAGTTCATCTAGATCACATGCATTATGTTAAATGCTTGTTGGTTTGTTATTTCCTAATGTTAAGAATAACATGCATTGTAACGCCCCGCTCCTGGATACCGAGCCCTTATCCGGAAGAGAACGTTCGGCGCGTATAACATTAAATAAATCCAATATTATACGCCAGCCTCTACGTCGTCGTATCAAAATTAAAGCAACGGAAGCCCAAAAGGCTCGGGTAAAAAAAAACTCATAAATGCTACTAGAATAGAATACCAACCGACTATAGCTGAATTGTATAGATTACAACAACGATTCTCCAAAGGTTACAACGTACGATGTTCAGAAAGTACAAACTTGACTTACAAAAGTCTTAACAGAAGGTACAACAAATTATTAAAGAAATCTACAACACATTCTAGTACAACCTTAATAGAAAAGTAAAAGTAAGCATCATCATAGCACCAACGCCATCAAATCATCATCGAACTCCTCAACGATCTCAAGGCTGACCTGTTTGTCTTCTCACCCCAAAAGCACACAAAACAACATATGCAATTGAGGTAAGTACAAAGTACTTAGGAAGAGGAAGAAGGTAATGAATAATTAAGTCTTACAACGAAAGGTTCATTAATTATTATTAAATTATCTTTATGAGACCGACTCAATTCTAGGGTTCACTTCATGCTCATCAACGTGTCGTGACTAAACGTTTCTAACTTAACTTATCTTTGTCACATCGGCACTCAAGGGCACAACGCATGGTGCTACCCACCACGAGGTATCGTTTGCAACCTATCAGTGGATCACACCGATAGCCACGGGTTAAGACCCGATAGTGTACACGTTCGGCGAAGTCCCACTGCCATTTAGCCGTTTATAGGCCAGCAGAGTTATTCACTTTATCTGACCGCCCACACATCGTGATATAGCTAGGTGCCTTACCAAGAATGTTATGATGATTAGCCTTTTAACTACACACGTACGTTTATTATCAGTAGTTAACTAGTCACCTAAGTATTTTCAAGTAAGCTCCCTCACCTCTACTACTCTCTTTCCTGGACCACTAGACACGGACAAGGCCTAGCACATACACAGACATTGATGAATTCTAATTCATCAAAGCACAAGCCAATCATACTCTTCCGACGGTCCCGAACTTCAACTCCCTTGAAGAGTACATTCGGTGCCGGAACTAAACGCATCAGAAGCTTAATCAGGGCTTGTTCAAGTTCATTTAACGTTATTAGATCCATTAGAACGTTCCTAAACCAAGTATAGTATTAAAACACATATTTTCATGAGAAGCTGGGTCAAGAGTGCGCTTGCCCTGGTCAAGCATGCGCTTGGGTAACTAATAGCATTCTATTTTTCATTCAGCAAGCACAGGTGTACGCTTGCCTTGAGCAGGCGTACTCTTGCCTTGAGCAGGTGTACGCTTGCATTGAGCAAGCGTGCGCTTGTGCTCTCAGTAAACATTCTGTTTTTCATTCAGCCAGCGCAGGAGTGCGCTTGCCCTGGTCAAGCATACTCTTGTGCATCAGAAAAATCTAAAACTTGCAATTTCTGCACTTTACGATTTCTAACCCAAACCAAACATGTTCTTCAACCATATACTCATCAAAATAGCAGAAAAGTACAACTTTTACACAACTAAACATCACATATTCATCTAACAACAAGTAGACATGATATCTAGCATTTAAAACACCACAAACACTCAACCTTAAACATCATAAACTTAATTAAACATTAGGAAGAGCCCCTTGCTTGATTGAAGCCACAAACCAAAGATAAACTCTGCAGCACCTAAACAGG
This sequence comes from Gentiana dahurica var. dahurica, assembly GCA_024500145.1. Taxonomy (NCBI): domain Eukaryota; kingdom Viridiplantae; phylum Streptophyta; class Magnoliopsida; order Gentianales; family Gentianaceae; genus Gentiana; species Gentiana dahurica. The sequence goes on along the minus strand of CM044896.1, from coordinate 55,518,898 downwards.
CCTCAAACAAGATCTAAAAGATCACAATTAACATGAATTAATTGATGATCAAAGCTTCTAAACAAAGAACTACGAAACAAAATCCGAGAACATGAATTCATGATCCGTTTCATGAATTCACAGCAGAAAATTCGAGTCCAACATACCTGAGATGCAGACCCAAATTCTGGTATCAAAACGATCCTCGTCTTCTCACGATTCCAACGGTACTTTCGGATTTCAAAACGGATTAACGGTCGCGGAGATATGACCAAAAGTATCCAATTATTTTCTGTTTTCTCTTCTCAAATTCTCAGAGCAATGTCGTATGTTTTCTTCTGTTTCACAAATCTGATAACTTCTACTAGTTAATGGGGAGTTTTATTTCCCAAAATAAACCTCCCATTAACCAATTCTTTTATTTCCTTTTTATTATTATTATTATTGTTATTATTATTATTATTCTTTTAAAACAAAGGCTTAAATCCTTTAATTAAATAAAACAAAATTCTAAATCTTTGTTAAAAGACTCTTTTGCCCTTTTCTGAAAAGTCGGGATGTTACATTCTTCCCCCCTTAAAGAAGTTTCGCCCTCGAAACTTGCCAGACACAACTCCACTCTCATCTTAGGTACCGGCTTGCCTACCTTCTAGTTCACCATCAAACAAAACGTTATCTCCAACTGATTTGAACCTTAGTACTTTCGACATCAAGGCTTCAATACGTCCAGTACAACTGATCTTGTACTTCAAACCAAGCACTACTCTAGCTTATTCACACCTTTCATCTACCTTATACTCAACTCTACTATCATAACTTCTTAGCTCCTCCTATAACACTTTGTCCCAAAAGTCATAAGTCACTCCATTAATCAACAAGTAGTATTCTTCTAGGTTCTTTGTCCATTTGTCACCCTTACAGCTGTTTCCGTACTTATATGAGGGTTACTTTGACTTATACATCCGTCTTACCTTCAAGAAACTAGCTATAAACTTAAGGAACTTCAACTCCGCCTTGTTAGCAATTCCAGCACTAACCCATCTATAGCACACCCAAACCACAGACATACTTCAATCTCTACTAGTCTTCAATAAAGAAACCATATGAACATCTTCTACCAAACTTATAAGGCTTTTCTATAGACAAGAAACAACTTTTGAAAGTGAGTTTATCAGCAACCAAAATTTTATAGTTCAACAGAAGACTGGAGTTGTAAAAGATTTTTTTTTTTTTAGGTAAAACACATACAAGAAACAAATGTTTAAACTTATTCTCACCTTGATTCCAGAAGAAAGGTAAGAATGGTTGTAAAATTTCTTGGGAACTGAAACTGCTAAAGAAGATAGCAATAGGAAATCTTGAGACATGTAACTAAAAAAAAAAAAAAAAATGAAAGATGGTTTGGATTTGGTTCACATGCATATAGTACAAAATTTGTTTAGGTAACCCAAAATGGATGATATGTAAGATTTACCAAGATGAGGCTACTTGTAATAAAATCAATAAAACAAAAGTTCTCTGACTGGGACATTTGTTGCAACCAAAAGATTATTCTATACAACCCATATTGAAAATATTTTCATTTCTCTTGAAGTAACTGGTATGATTGAATGCAAAAATAAAATTTTCTTACTTAGCCATTAAAGGATTTAACAAAATAGGTCTGAAAGTAGAAGAGGTTTCAAATCTTATTCAAATATATATATATATATATATATATATATATATATATATATATATTTTAGACGAGTAATATTCTCTCGAAAGGTTTCAATGGTAAAGGTAAATTGAAGAAGTGCTTCGTGGATAAATCATAAGTGGCGACTGAGTAAAGAAAACAAGGACTTCAAATAATGCACATTTTTGTGTCGTTCAAAGACTAACACAAGAAGAACTATTGTGAAATCATTAAAAGGTTTGCGTCGAGGGTGCAAATGTTCAAAGGAATGAGGACATCCCTTTGTTAAAAAAAATCAGAAAGCCATTTCTTCCAATTTGAAGAAGGAAGGTTTAAAATAAAACAAAACAACTTAACACTTGTAGCAAATTTTGTCGAGGAATACTTTTAACAAAATAAGTTGCAGGCTAAAATTCTTTATCAAAACATAACTTTAAAAGACATGCATGAGACGTAAAAGATGTCCGACTACTCGCTTATTCAAAATAAATTTCGTAAGGGAGTAAAAGATGCAGTACTTTGAAAGTAATTATCGATAGGACTTTTGAACATATGTATATATATAATTTTCTAAAAGTAGTCTAGAGCTATTAAATGACACTTAGGTAAGAAATGGTTGTTCACGTATTCTTACCGGAAGACAAAAGGGTATGTAATTAAAATGGATGTTTTGAGAAGGTTTGATCTTTCATCCGGTTATCGAAATGGTATAAAACTCTAACAAAAGAGTTGAGTCTTTAAACAAAAAGTTTTCTGCACTAAAACATCGTGTAGGGGATGCATTGAAGGTAATCACTAGGATGCAAAAGTGTATTGACCCGAATTTGCTAAACATGATGCAATGAAAGGATATGCAGTTGCCAGTTCAAATAGTTCGAAGGATGAGAAACTTGTTTCCTTAAATCAAGCATTTGACATGATAAAACGTCTTCATAAAAAAATAAAAAATAAGACACATCAAAGTATGTATACACTTGGAAAACAAAACCTTGCAATGAGAGAACATTTACCGAGTTTCAAAAAAATTTCAATTGGGTGGTTTATCTAGAACATGGGTTACAAATAGTGTAAATGGGAAAACATTTGAAATCGGGGTAACTGAGTAGGAAACCACATGATTATAAAAGAGCACTTCGTCAAAGAAAACGTGGGATTTGATAGTCACCATGTAATTGTTTCTTGTCACACAAGTGTATTAAGTCTACAACACTCAATATCTACCTACTAAACTTCTTATTACGGATAACCACTAAGTTAAAAGTCTTATTCTTCAAAGCCTTCCCAACACCTATAACCCCACACCTAAACTTCCAAGGTGAAAGAATGTTGTCTAGCCTTTCATGAACAAGTACTTAAATGGTTTTAAAAGTTTAGGTACATACCTCAACCATGAAATGATTGACTTGCACAGAACAAACCAAACTGATTTTGAACATGGCGTATAAAGAAAAGTTGTAGATATACAAGTTTTACAAATGCTACTCAAAATTCAAAAATTTTGGAAAGGTATAAGTTGGTTGAAATAATTATTTTCGTCGACTGCTGCTAGCTGTCAAAAAATTTCAGAAATTTATAATCTGCATTGTGTTGCAGACTATGCTCAAACCAGAAAGAATTTGCACTTGACTCCAAAACAAAAATTGCAGATCAGAAAGTTTTCTACAACATATAAAAAATTCAAGTCATTTGGGGGTGCTTAGATTATTCAAAACAGACTCATAAGTATGAGTACCGCTGCAGAATTTTCTGAACAGGGTATTCCCCCTTGTTAAGCAATTTATGAACAATCCATATTGAAAACTAAGTTGATGTCAAAAGAGAAATTGTAGAAAAGGCAATTTTCTAAATGGCTGAAAATTTACATAATTTTTTGAAACATCAGAAATGATATAAAAGACATATAGAAACGTGAACAAAATCGTTTACTCGCCTTGCATCACACCAAATTATAAAATCAAAGAAATGATTAAATCAAAATGTCGCAATAAGAAAACTTTAAATCCTCCAAGGAAGGAGTAAAGCGAGAAAAGTCCGAAAGCTCCAAAAGAAGATAGGATTCTATTAAGGATCTGAGAAAGAACAAACATGAGGGCATCACATAAAAGATGTGAGCTTAGAACTCAACCTAACCTTCGCCTAAGAAGACTCTTCACTTGGTCCAAGTGCAACTTGACCACGGTCTAAGAATTCTTAGATTTACGAGGATTTACTACCAAGATTAAGGAAGGCCGGAAAGATTCTAAGAGATCTAAGATACCTTATCTTAAGAACTGAAACTTAGGTTAGCAAGGAAACTTCTACGGATTCCTGCCACTCTGAAAGATCAAGAAGGGATCAGAACGGTTCTAAGAGGTCTAAAGAGATCTCATCTTAGGAAAGGGAAGCCTAGAAAAGCAAGGAACGCTTCTCTCTGATACCAACTGTAACGCCCCGCTCCCGGATACCGAGCCCTTATCCGGAAGAGAACGTTCGGCGCGTATAACATTAAATAAATCCAATATTATACGCCAGCCTCTACGTCGTCGTATCAAAATTAAAGCAACGGAAGCCCAAAAGGCTCGGGTAAAAAAAAAAAAACTCATAAATGCTACTAGAATAGAATACCAACCGACTATAGCTGAATTGTATAGATTACAACAACGATTCTCCAAAGGTTACAACGTACGATGTTCAGAAAGTACAAACTTGACTTACAAAAGTCTTAACAGAAGGTACAACAAATTATTAAAGGAATCTACAACACATTCTAGTACAACCTTAATAGAAAAGTAAAAGTAAGCATCATCATAGCACCAACGCCATCAAATCATCATCGAACTCCTCAACGATCTCAAGGCTGACCTGTTCGTCTTCTTACCCCAAAAGCACACAAAACAACATATGCAATTGAGGTAAGTACAAAGTACTTAGGAAGAGGAAGAAGGTAATGAATAATTAAGTCTTACAACGAAAGGTTCATTAATTATTATTAAATTATCTTTATGAGACCGACTCAATTCTAGGGTTCACTTCATGCTCATCAACGTGTCGTGACTAAACGTTTCTAACTTAACTTATCTTTGTCACATCGGCACTCAAGGGCACAACGCATGGTGCTACCCACCACGAGGTATCGTTTGCAACCTATCAGTGGATCACACCGATAGCCACGGGTTAAGACCCGATAGTGTACACGTTCGGCGAAGTCCCACTGCCATTTAGCCGTTTATAGGCCAGCAGAGTTATTCACTTTATCTGACCGCCCACACATCGTGATATAGCTAGGTGCCTTACCAAGAATGTTATGATGATTAGCCTTTTAACTACACACGTACGTTTATTATTAGTAGTTAACTAGTCACCTAAGTATTTTCAAGTAAGCTCCCTCACCTCTACTACTCTCTTTCCTGGACCACTAGACACGGACAAGGCCTAGCACATACACAGACATTGATGAATTCTAATTCATCAAAGCACAAGCCAATCATACTCTTCCGACGGTCCCAAACTTCAACTCCCTTGAAGAGTACATTCGGTGCCGGAACTAAACGCATCAGAAGCTTAATCAGGGCTTGTTCAAGTTCATTTAACGTTATTAGATCCATTAGAACGTTCCTAAACCAAGTATAGTATTAAAACACATATTTTCATGAGAAGCTGGGTCAAGAGTGCGCTTGCCCTGGTCAAGCGTGCGCTTGGGTAACTAATAGCATTCTATTTTTCATTCAGCAAGCACAGGTGTACGCTTGCCTTGAGCAGGCGTACTCTTGCCTTGAGCAGGTGTACGCTTGCATTGAGCAAGCGTGCGCTTGTGCTCTCAGTAAACATTCTGTTTTTCATTCAGCCAGCGCAGGAGTGCGCTTGCCCTGGTCAAGCATACTCTTGTGCATCAGAAAAATCTAAAACTTGCAATTTCTGCACTTTACGATTTCTAACCCAAACCAAACATGTTCTTCAACCATATACTCATCAAAATAGCAGAAAAGTACAACTTTTACACAACTAAACATCACATATTCATCTAACAACAAGTAGACATGATATCTAGCATTTAAAACACCACAAACACTCAACCTTAAACATCATAAACTTAATTAAACATTAGGAAGAGCCCCTTGCTTGATTGAAGCCACAAACCAAAGATAAACTCTGCAGCACCTAAACAGGCCTCAAACAAGATCTAAAAGATCACAATTAACATGAATTAATTGATGATCAAAGCTTCTAAACAAAGAACTACGAAACAAAATCCGAGAACATGAATTCATGATCCGTTTCATGAATTCACAGCAGAAAATTCGAGTCCAACATACCTGAGATTCAGACCCAAATTCTGGTATCAAAACGATCCTCGTCTTCTCACGATTCCAACGGTACTTTCGGATTTCAAAACGGATTAACGGTCGCGGAGATATGACCAAAAGTATCCAATTATTTTCTGTTTTCTCTTCTCAAATTCTCAGAGCAATGTCGTATGTTTTCTTCTGTTTCACAAATCTGATAACTTCTACTAGTTAATGGGGAGTTTTATTTCCCAAAATAAACCTCCCATTAACCAATTCTTTTATTTCCTTTTTATTATTATTATTATTATTATTGTTATTATTATTATTATTCTTTTAAAACAAAGGCTTAAATCCTTTAATTAAATAAAACAAAATTCTAAATCTTTGTTAAAAGACTCTTTTGCCCTTTTCTGAAAAGTCGGGATGTTACATGCATATGCAACCAGTGGCGGACCTAGGAAATTTTTTCAGTGGGAGTTAAATTCTAAAAAAAAGGTGAATATAAGACTCAACAACCAACTTTCAAACATGTGACCTTACGATAAACTATAAAGCTTCTAACCAATTGAACTAAATTGATAATTACAAAAAAATTATCTGAAGTAATACACATACAAAGTTTTAATATTATTAGACGGGTATATTAATAACTTCGTTCGGAAATTTGAGTGGGGACCATACACACCACCCTTACAAGGCTGGGTCTACCCCGGTATGCAACATGTAGATAGCCCAAGGTGGGAACTCTTGGCTATTGTAATATGCACACATAAGGATTACTTTGCTTCCAAAGGTTTTTTTTTGTTTGTTATTTTTATGGTTTTCTCGAAATTGCACGAATAATAATAATAATAATAATAATAATAATAATAATAATAATAATAATAACAAAAAAACATAGCTGCATGATCCTTTTGGTTGTTTCGCATTGTCATATCTGAAGCTTTGACAAAGGTAACTTGCAATGGCTGTGATCTTCATGTGAAACATTACTGTGTTTAATGTTCCACCTGTAAAAACAAAAGTCCATTGGGTTGACAAGACTGACACCTTTCAAGCATACTTGTAAATACGTTTATACGCTAGACTCTTTATTGGATTTTGAAGCATAAAAAACAACACATGTCAATCAGAGGGTTTTTACCCTAAAGATGAATGATGCAAAGACACAGACTTTGACTGCAATCACCGAATCCAGCAAAGAGGTTCAAAATTCAAATAAACAAGATAAAGAAGAGGGTAAAGCTACACTTATCTGCAATCGGGAGAGTCCCCTCTTGGAGCAGTTCTTCGATCAGAGTCCTGGCAAGTGTCCTGAACAAAAGAAAACGCGGATTGAATGAGTCTTTCATTTTCCCCCAAATTCTAGGGTTTAGTAGTGTTTATCTTATTTTTGATGAATTATTAGATGTTTATCTATTTTATTGTACAATCAGTATTAATACGTGGCCTATGTACCTGTGGAAGAAATTATGTGAAATATACAACATTCTTTAAATTTCTTTATGGTATCGGAGCCAAAATCGTGATCAGCTCGTTCTCAACCAATTTGACCAAAGAATCAGCTCTCACGATTCAGCAGTTCAACCAATGTTCGAGCCTGATATCTATTAAATTAAACCTCACAAACTATCTCATATGGAGATCCCAGGCGATTCCCCTGATCAAAAGTCTTGGTGTATACCATCACATTACATCATCTGAAAAACCTGAGGAAAACAAGAAAGATGAAGGAGAAGAGGAGATAGACAATCCAGAATTCCAGATCAGGAGTGTGAATGATGGTCTACTCGTGTCATGGCTGCTAGGAACCATGAAGGAAGAGATTATCAGCATGGTGTATGAAGAGGACTCAACGGCCCAACAGATCTGGAAGGCCCTTGATCAACAACTGCTCCCTCATATGGTCTAAAAGGAAGGTAATTTAAAGAATATGCTAATGGGACTGAAAAGAGGTACAAAATCAGTAGACGAACACTACAAAAAAAATAATCTATTGCTACACTAGTTTTTGCCACACTCACAAAAAAGTATGGCTAATAGCACTTGGTTAGACACTTTTGCCATGCTCATGTGGCTAAAAGTAAGTATATAGCAACATTTTTTTGTTGTGTGGCAAACAATACTGTAGCAAAAAATTGTTTTTCTTATAGTGGAATATTTGAAAGAATTTAAATCTATCTATGATAATCTTGCTGCTATTAAGAAACCAGTTGCAGATCTAGACAAAGTTTTTCAGTTTGCTCATGACCTTGGGAATGAATGCATGAGCTTCAGAACTGCAATGCTCACCAAGGACCCGTATCCTACCTTTAATGAAATGATCATGGCACTACAAGGATATGAGAAAACAATCAAGACCCAGCAGGTTGAACAGAAGGAGATGGTTAATCAAAATTAGGCTTACTACTGCCAAAGAGAGAGAGGTAGAGGCAGAACAGGAGGAGGAAGAGCTCCCTTCAATTCACGTGGACGTGGCTTTGCCCCAGCTCAAAGATTTGCAGAAAATAATCATCCACAACCACAAAATACAGGAAATACTGGAGGAAGGACTGATAATCAGTCAAATCAAGCAGACAACACCGAGCCAAGGACTGTATGTCAAATCTGTGGGAGGTTCAACCATACTGCTCTAGATAGTTGGTATAGATTTGACTATGCCTATCAATCTGAAGAAGTCAGAAAGGCATTGGCCACCATGAATATTTTAGAAGAACATGATCCCAGGTTCTATGCTGATACAGGTGCAACCTCACACATGACAATAATAAAGGCAATCTTTTTATAAAAAGAAAAGTATTATGGCACTGCTAAAGTATATGTAGGAGATGGAAACATCCTTGATATCACCCATACAGGAGATGCCTATGTAGGCAATCTAAAATGAAAGGATATATTAGTTTTACCCTCATTAACCAGAAGCCTTCTTTCTGTTGGCAAGTACACTAATGATAATCAATGTGTTTTTGAGTTCACTAATGATGGTATTGTGATAAAGGATCAAAATCTGAAGATAGTGGCACAAGGACATAAGAAAGGGAGACTATATGCAGCTGACAAAGGTGTGCATGAAGCTTTGAATGCAGTAAAAGGAGGAAAAGCACCAGTTTCAAATTGGCACTAGAGGCTAGGGCACCATCAAGCCAAATCTATCTCTACTTTAAATAAAAGGGCCCTGATAGATGTTAGTAGATGGGAATTTAAACTTACCATTTGTACTAGTTGTCAAATAGGAAAAAGTTGTAAGCAACCTTTTAATTTGAATAACAAAAGTTGTTCTTTTACTTTAGAGAAAATTCACTGTGATCTATGGGGTCCAACACCTATATCATAAAACCAATGGTATCATTACTATGCAATCTTTATTAATGAATTTTCATGTTTCACTTGGTTGTTTCCACTTAAAAGAAAATCAGAATTCTTTGAATGTTTTATAAGGTTCCGAAAATGGGCAGAAAATCAATTGAATCATAAAATCAAGGTTTTTCAGTGTGTTGGAGGGGGATAATTTAAAATAACATCCTTCTTGAAGCACTTATCAGACTGTGGGGTCAATTTACAAGTATCATGTCCTCATACCCCAAAAAAGAATGGGGTTGCAGAGAGGAAGCAAAGGCATATGGTAGAAACTGGTCTTACTTTGATATTTCAAGCATCTGTTCCTTAACATTTGTAGGTTGAAGCTTTTTTGACTGCAACATATCTTCTAAATAGATTACCTTCCTCTGTTTTACAGGGTGCCACCTCTTACTTTAAACTGTTTCAGAAGGATCCAGACTACAGTGGGATAAGGACCTTTGGGTGTTGATGTTTCCCAACATTAAGACATCATGGTCAATCAAAATTTGCATAAATGAGTGTGCCTTGTGTGTTTCTGGGGCATAGTCCCTCACACAAATGATATGGATGTTTGGATCCCCAAACAAAGAGTATCTACATCTAAAGGCATGCTGTATTTGATGAAGAGGTGTTTACTTTTAGGCGTGCATCCCCATCAGTATATCACAAGGAAATAGAATATGTAGAGTATCCCACTACAGATGATTGGAAATCATGATCCCTAGAACAAACTATACCACCAGAACCAAGTCAGCTTAGAAGTAATCTAGATTGCTGCCCTGAAAATCATCAAGATCCTCTTGTCAGTCCAGAATTGAAAGTACCTCTCACCCCTAATGACACTCTAGATGCCACTTTTGATGTTGAGCACCACATAGACTCTAATTCTAATCAAGAAATTACAACTGGATCTGAGACCGAGGAGGCCCCAGATGACAGAAGAAGTAGGACCTCAAACCTCTCCTCCTAGGCCTATAAGGGACATGAGGCCACCAACATATCTTAAGGATTATGCTTTGCCCACAGAATATGTTTATATCAAATCTGAACCCAAGACTCTTAAAACAGCCTTAAGGCAATCTGAATGGATTCAAGCAATGAGGGAGGAACTAGAAGCACTGGCTAACAATCATACCTGGACACTAGTTCCTAGGCCAGCTAATACAAATGTGATTGGATCAAAGTGGGTATATAAGATCAAGACCAATGAAGATGGAAGCCTTGAGAGATACAAGGCTAGGCTTGTAGCCCACGTATATTCTCAAGAATCTGGTGTAAACTATGAAGAAACTTTCAGCCTTGTCATTAAACCAACCACAATTAGGTTGGTCTTATCCTTGGTTGTCTTATGTGGATGGCTTATGAAGCAGCTTGATGTCAAAAATGCACTTCTGCATGGACATCTTAAGGAGAGAGTTTTTATGGAGCAGCCACCTGGATTCACGAAAGCCATCCAGACCATGTGTGCCTACTATAGAAATCCTTATATAGGCTAAAGCAAGCTCTTAGAGCTTGGTTTGACAGAGTGTGTTAGTATCTAATTCAACTTAATTTCTAGTGCAGCAAGGCAGATTCATCTATGTTTGTGTTAAAAACACAGGATACAATTATTGACTTACTTATTTATGTTGATAATATAATAGTTACAAGTAATAAATCCATGATGATTCAAGATCTGATGTCAAATTGGGGCAAGAAGTTTCTCTCAAAGATCTAGAGGCTCTCAGTACTTTCTGGGAACTGAGGTTAGGGTTACTAAAGATGGGATATTCCTCACACAACAGAAATACACTAATGCACTGTTGGAAAGGACTAAGATGCTGGACTGCTCTCCTATTGCCACTCTCTTGGCTCTCAAAACACAGTTCACTGGTTCAGATGATGCACCATTTGATGCTTTTACTTACATGAGTATAGTGGGAGCACTCCAATATCTTACCTTTACAAGGCCAGACATCACTCATGCTGTGAATAGAGTGTGCCAGCACCTTGCCAGTCCTATAGTAGGCCATTTTAAGGAGGTGAAATGCATCCTGAGGTTTGTGAAAGGTACAACAACTCATGGCCTACATTACTTGCCTAAAAGCACATTGAATTTTTATGCATTCAATGGTGAAGATTGGGCAGGATGCCTATCTACTAGACGAAGTACAAGTGGGTTATGTGTGTTTTTTGGAGCTAATTGCATCCCACAAAGTTCGAAGAAGTCAACCCTGTTGCCAGGTCCAGCTCTATAGGTCAATGGCAATAGTCACATTCTCAGAGATATTAGGGTTAAATTCTCTGGTCCATCCAATTGCTCTGTGACAATCTCACTGCTTTATACCTAACGGTTAATCCTATGTTACACTCAAGAACTAAGACTCCGTTTGTTTTGGGTTGGAGTTTTTTTTGGGGGTTTTTCTAGATAAAGTGATTGTAGTAATGATTAGAAAGTTAAGATGTTTTTTTGAAATTTGTGTAGATTATGATTTGATTGGTGAAATAAAGTAGTAAAATAAATAAAATAATTGTAAAAAATATTATAAAGTTGATAAAGTGAAATGATGAGAGATAATTTAAAAAAATTTATTTGTAGTTGAAGAAATAATTGGTAAGAGAATCTTAAGATATGATGGGTGATGTGATGTAAAAAAACCCCCAAAAAAACTCCACCCAAAACAAACAAAGACTAAGCATTTTGAAATCGACTATCATTTTGTTCGAGATAAGGTTGTAGTTAGACAACTAGTTACTCGCTATGTACCATCCAAACAACAGTTGGCCGATGTGTTTACCAAACCCCTATCACGACTTCAATATGAATAGAATGATGCAAAGTCACAGACTTTGACTGCAATCACCGAATCCAACAAAGTGGTTCAAAATTAAAATATACAAGATAAAGCATAGGGTAAAGCTACACTTATCTGCAACCAGGAGAGTTCCCTCTTGGTGCAATTCATCGATCAGTGTCCTGGCAAGTGTCTTGAAGAAGAGAAATCGGCAGAGTGAAGGAGTCTTTCAGTTTTCTCCAAATTCTAGGGTTTAGTAGTGTTTGTCTTATTTTTGATGAATTGTTAGAAGTTTATCTATTATTAGAAGTTTATCTATTTTATTGTACAAATAGTATACATATGTGGCCTATGTACCTGTGGAAGACATTCAGTGAAATATACAACATTATTTCTGCTCTTTAAATTTCCTTATATCCCTCAAAAAGGGAAATAAAACAGAGGGAGTTTGATATCTACAGGCCACCATGTGAGCACATCAGATGGTAAAGTACATAATTGTTTAACTTTCACCCACGTGTACCTTGATAATCATTGGCTTTGAAAAGAACGGCGGAAAAGATGAATGTTGGGAAACGACGTCGTCTTCCTATGTCACTATCCGATAGGAAAAACGACGAAAACTCGGATATGCACAATTCTCTACTCCTTTTTACTATACAAATATAGGGGGTGGTTTAAAAGAAAAAAAAGAAAAAAAAATAAAAATCAGGAAGTGGAAATATAAATTAGGTAATAAGGACAAATCCACTGTTCATAACCCCAAATCCATTGTTTGCTGTAGTGGAACTGACCTCAAATCCAATGTTTCACCACTGTTTAAGTGTTTTTTACAATAATGACCTCGAAAATAACGTTGAAAAAAATATTAAATTATATGTCTAAGTAAAGAGGACGAAAAAAGTAAAAATGTGATGAAAGAATTATAATCTTTCGACAATCAGATCAAAAGATATATTATCTTTTTAGTTGAATACAAAAGAATTTAAATCACAATGGAATAAGGTCATGTCTTTTTTACCAAAAAAAATATAATTAAGAAAGGATTATTAATATAATTAAGTTAATATAGATATTATGTACGGTAAGTAATTTTATTTAATTTATAAACTAAGAAGGGATGCACAATTAAGCACTATATATGTGTAATGGTTATAGTAAAAGTGTGGTATATATTACGGTGAAAGTGTTTTATATTGATTTTGTGCTTTTAAGTGTATTTCACGATACGATGTGGCATGTATGTTCAATTGGAACATTATATGTTTTGTTACAATGTCTAACTTCGATTTCTGGTAGCCTTGACTCAGCACCACAATTGAGACCCTTTGCACGGATAAGGTGGGAGCACCAGAAGGTGTTTGTTTAGGCCTTTTGGGACGTTGACTTAGTAGTCAATGATCCTTTTACAACGTGCTGGGTAGCGTAATTAGTTGTCTAGAACTAGAAGTCCTTAGGAAGCCATTTATGTGAATAAATCAGGTGGTTAGACTTAACTCGTAAATTACATATGTGTATGTCTAAAAGAGAAAACATCTTTATCATTGGTGTGGCACGTCTATTCTTCTTAGTATGGAACTATTACACCACTTTACTTGGTCTGATGCCAAGAGACTCGTGTAACTCCCACACAGTACCGTCCGTGCCTTTGTGGTGATCCCCGTGTTGCGGTGCAAGTTTCTCACCGTACGTAGTGTCCTTTGATATTGATGTAACAAACGTATGTGTGTGAGGATGTAATATGTGATCTAGTAGAGGGTGAGTGTGATCTCAATTACAACCTATGTGGTAACGATTGTAGACTTTATCCCGATGTATGTTATATATGTATATATTATGTAATCTTTTCTTCTAACCTTTACTAATTACGTATGTACTTACCTCCTCTTCTTTATTGCCCCACTCTGAGAAGGTGGTGTACTTGTAGGTTATTTTCAAGGCCACAAAGTAGTGACCCGGAGATGATGCAGACGAAGTCTACTTTCTTTATTGCAATGTAATTGGGTATATATTCTCTTATCATCTGTAGTGATAGAAATCAATGAGTTGAGTTTATGGTTAACAAGTTCTTAATGGATTCATTTGTATTTGATGGTTATAATAAGTCTTTGATGATGTAATAGATGCAGCCTATGTTCCTTTCGATCGTTTATTAGTCGTTTTAGTCACCCGAGTCTGTCGTTTTGGCTTCCGCTTGTTCTATGATGTTTTCTTACGTGAGGATTAAGTGTATAATTAAATTAAATTTTAATTATCCGGTACAGGGGAGTCACAGTTGGTATTAGAGCTGCAAGTAACACCGCTGCAAAAGATTTAAACTCTTAAGAAGTGGTCTAGTTGTGTTTAGATATGTATGATGAGAATTTTGGAGTTAGATCTTTTAAGTGTAGACTTTCTTAAGCTAGTCAGTTAAAAAAATGAATCCTTAAAGGTTGAAGTCTCTAAACCAAATCATGCCACCTAGGATTAAGTGAAACCCCTTAAGTAAAGCCTTGGGATCGGAGTCTTATACCCACACCTTCAAGTTGAGGCTCTCTTGGTTGGATTTTCCTTACACTCCCTATTTTGATCTCTCCACTTTCCCTTACACCTCGATATCAAAGTCTATTTTTGACTTTTCCAACCTCTGTAGAGTATGATGCCTGATTCGACTCTACAAATCCTCCATTTCTCCTTTCACTATTACTTGATTTGTGTCCGTCAAAATACTTTGACCTTTCTTTGCGCGAGATGGGTTCCACAAAAACCCAATGTATAATCCTACCTTTTCCAAGTACTTTCTATTCGTTTCAGTTACCAGTGTTGAAAGTTTCTTGCTTGACACATTGTTTCCATCATCTTTGTAGTTAAATTGGTGCAACACGGGTGAATTCTTTTTATTACCATGTTTTCCTCCCACGTAAAAATGTTTTCCCCTGCTCCAAAAATTCTACAAATTTTCAACGATACATGTCACTGTCTTTTCTACAATTTATCTATTTACATCAACTCGATAATCATTATGCATTTGACAAGGCTCGGACCGACCTATGCCACGTGTCATCCATAGAATGACCAAGTCATTAATGAAGAAAGAGAATGAGCAAGTAATAAAGGCTAGGTGCCTCAAGTCTAACTGAATAGCAGACCTGAACCCCATGTGGGAGGTCAACTCGGCCATTCTTAGCTTACCACCGTAGGTCGGCTCGGTAATGTTGGAGGTCAGGTAACGCAGTTCGGGTCAGAGATGACCTAAGAAGGCTCAACCTAGGTCGGCTAGAGCTTACTTATCCGATATTTAAACGTGTTCCTATATTATAGGATAAACATGGAAATAAACTTAAGATGTTATGACACTGATCCTGTCATTTAAACACGCCCACGATTATCCTTAAATGGGAAGGATTCACA
This sequence comes from Gentiana dahurica var. dahurica, assembly GCA_024500145.1. NCBI lineage: Eukaryota > Viridiplantae > Streptophyta > Magnoliopsida > Gentianales > Gentianaceae > Gentiana > Gentiana dahurica. The sequence goes on along the minus strand of CM044896.1, from coordinate 55,503,473 downwards.
CGTGATTATCCTCAGGGATTAAGAATATGATTTCTTGTAGAAAAAGGAAAGGCATAAGCCGTCCCCTATATAAACAACCCTAAGGAAATACATGAGACTTGATTCAAATACAGTTATTGGATAAGTAGGCACCTTGGAAGAAATAACTCTTAGGCTCAGTATAAAAATCACCCTAAACATCATCCCCTTGATTTATTTGTTCTTGAATTATTGTCACTAAAAGGAATAGGCCCGGATTAATTAATATATAATTTACAGCATCGTCAATTGGAGCTAGAAGGATGGCCTCTTTTTTGGCAATTGTTCAAGGATCCCCCCAAGAATTTTATTTATTAGTAGCTATAGCCAAGAACACTGCGAAAAAAGGTACCCAGGACCCTGTGGATCCAACCCAACAAGTTGGAGCCACCACCACCCAAAAAGGATGCCGAACTGCAGCAGGCCAAAAAGGTACAAACCCTGTTGAGGATCAGACTGACCAGCCTAATCAGTTCTTCAAGATCCAGCCAACCAGGCATTGGTGGAAGCTTTAAAAAATATGGAAAACACCACCCTCAAAGCTATATATGAAGAAATGCTCAAAGGAGGGATCCCTCTGAAGTTTCAAAAGCAGACCCCTCCTTATGAAGCTCTTAAAAAGCAAGAAGTGGTGGAATCTAGCTTTCATACAGAGCGAAAAAATATTAATCATCAGCCCAATGACACGGCTAGGGCTGAACTGGATACCCTGCTGGGACGATGATCAGATGATCTCTTATGCGTGTCGCCGTTCACAGAGTACATCGATGACTATCCTAGACCATCGGGCTTCGAAATTTCTAAAATCTAGCCATATGATGGATCTAAGGACCCATATGATCATATGCATCAATATATATCTCATATGAATTTGGTCAATGCCCTAGATGAAATGAAGTGCAAGACATTCCCAGTGCTTCTCACAAGAAGAGCTAGGGAATGGTTCAATAAGATTCCACTGAGGTCGATCTCCGACTTCGGAATTCTCACTCGGAAGTTCGTCCATGCTTTCATCGCACCTCGTCCATTTCGGAGAAATCAGACTCATCTCCTCACATTAAATCAAAGACAGGATGAGACCGTACTCCACTTTATAAAGCGTTTTAACGAGGAATCTACACAGGTCAGAGACACCGATGTCCGAATCCTGGTTGCCTCTTTCATTGTAGGTCTGCGAGAGGAGCGGCTGCACGCCAAGTTGAATATCAGGCTCCTCCAATCTATGAATGAATGCGAAGATGTAGCTTTTAAACATTACCAAGGAGAGAAAGCCAATAGGATGAAAAGATAGATGGAAAGAGGTGAAGGTAAGAAGAACAAATCCGAGGATAAATTAGATAAGAAGAGAAAATCAGTCTGGGATCGAGTAATTGCACCCGTCTCAGATAGGCTGGGAAAGAAGGGAACCCTGCAGGACAGGGACTTCATTCCGTTAAATAGGTCTCGTGAGCAGGTTCTCGCAATTATAGAAAGGAAAAGAATAGCAAGGATTCCATCCCTAAGGAAGGGACCTCGGGAAAAAGAGACCCCAAGAAATTTTGCAAGTACCATAATGACAATGGTCATGATACGGAGCACTTTCGAGATCTGATAAGGGATATAGATGCGGCAGTAATGGAAGGGATGCTGGACGAGTTCGTAGATCAGTCTCAACAGCCCGAACCGTGAGGACGACGTGAGTTTAAACGAATGAATCATTATCAAGACAAAGATAACAGGGATAAGCCCCGGCGAAGAAGAGACCACACACCGGACCCTGATGGTTAGATGGACAACCGCCTTATAAATACAATCAACAGATCTCAGATGGGTCGTACAACCCCACCCGAACTGAAGGGACGAGCAGTGGCAGGTATGTTGCTCCTTCTGAATCGAACAAGAGGTAAAGGCTTTCTGGAGAAGTGAGCTATGGCGGTGGTAAGAAAGCACTTGATAAGGCGCATCTACATGGATATATGCAATACGGTAAACGTACTTTACTATAACATTTTCCGAGCTATGGAGCTAAAAGATGCATAACTAACACCCGTCTTAGCTCCTCTATTCGGCTTTACGGGACCCCCGGTTCTTCCAGTGGGTATGATCAAGTTACAAACTACTTTTGGAAAAGAGTTAAAGGGCAGGACCCTGATGGTAAATTATGTGGTCATGAAAGCTCCCTCAGTATACAATGTGATATTGGGAAGACCAGCCCTGATCGACCTTCGGGCTGTGATATCCACAACTCATGTCCGCATGAAGTTCCCAAAAAAGGAAGGCTCAGTAGAGATCAAGGGTGACGTGGAAACAGCTAGGAGTTGTTACAAAGCAACCGTTGACATGAAAATGATGGTCCAACAAGCGTGCATTGAAGAGTTGCTCCCTGAAGATGAGGAGAGATGGTCGTCCGAAGACCAGACCGAGGCTGTTCGCTTATGGAACGAACAAGTAGACGTGACTGTGAATGTGGGCTCTTGGATCCCAAATACTCACAAAAGAGCCCTGGTGAATCTCTTAAAATAATTCAGAGATGTGTTCGCATGGAAAACCAAAGATATGCCCGGTCTCTCCCCATACTTGGCTATGCATAATTTGAACATCGATCTGAGCAGGAAGCCTGTTCGATAGAAGAAGAGGCACTTCACCCCTGAGTGAATCTCAGCTATGGAAAAAGAAATGGTGAAGTGGCTCCAAACAAATATCATCAAGGAAGTCCTCTACCCAGAGTGGTTGAAAATCCGGTGCTGGTCAAGAAACTAGATGGGAGCTGGAGGATGTGTGTTGATCTCATAGACCTCAACAAAGTATGTCCAAAAGATTGTTATGCGCTTACAAAGATTGACCGCCTGGTAGACTTAACAGTAGGATATGAGATATTCGTATTCTTAGATGCGTACAAGGGATATCATCAGATCGCCATGGATCCTAAGGACTCCAATAAGACCTCGTTTGTCGCCGAGTTCAGCAAATAATTCTATGTAACCATGCCATTTGGTTTGAAGAACGCTGGGGCAACATACCAGCGAGCCATGAACATAATATTCACACAACAGATCAGTCGGTGCATGGAGGTGTATGTGGACGACCTCTTAATCCAGAGGAGGTATCTTGATCAATATTTGCTGGACATTAGAGAAGTGTTCAATGTGCTAAAGTGCACCCAGATGAAGTTAAACCACAAGAAGTGTACATTCTGGGTCAGATCGGGAAAATTCCTAAGGTATATGATATCCAAAGATGGAATTAAAGCTAATTCTGATAAGATCGATGCGTTAAAGACTATGTTGCCTCCAAAAAGCATTAAGGAAGTTCAAAGACTAGTAGGACGAATAGAAGTGCTGAACAGATTCCTTCCAGGTCTGCACAACATGCCTTGCCCTTTTTCAAGATTCTGAGAAGAGCTAGTCCCTTACATTGGGACGAAGATAGTCAGAGAGCTTTAGAAGATTTGAAGTCATATTTGGCCGAGCTGCCAACACTAACAGCACCTCAGGAAGGAGAAACTTTGTATGTATACTTTGCAGTGTGTGAGGATGAACTAAGTGCAGTACTGGTCAAAGAGCTGCACGGCAACCAAGTACCGATTTTCTTTGTGAGCAAAGCACTTCACGGACCAGAAGTAAGATACTCGAATGCAAAAAAGTTGGCGCTAGCCTTGGTGCATGCCTCTAGGAAATTAAGACCTTATTTCCAGGCTCACCCGATTGCTGAAATTACCGACCAGCCTCTTCAAAAAATATTAGGACGACCCGAGACTTTAGGAAGGTTGGCAAAGTGGTTCGTAGAACTAGCCGAGTATGAATTCGACTTTCGTTCACGAACTCCGATCAAGGCACATGCATTGGTGGATTTCTTGGCAGAGGGTACAACCATTCGTTTGGATGACAATCAACCAACATGCCAGGTTGAAAGATGGAATTTATATGTTGATGGGTCAGCTAGCAAGGACGGAGTAGGGGCAGGTCTTCTGCTCGTCAGTCCAAAAGGGGAAGAGTTTCCATATGTTTTACGCTTTGGGTTCCAAGCTACAAACAATGAAGTAGAATATGAGGACCTAATTACTTGGCTAAAGTTGGCTGTAAAACTCGGACTAAGAAATCTGCATGTCCACAGTGATTCTCAGCTCATGGTTAATCACATAAATAGTGAATATGAAGCAAAGGAGGAGCCCATGAGGAAGTACCTAACAGTGGCGCAATCCGTACTTTAAAATTTTCAATCGGTCCAGGTCAGCCGAATACCTCGATCTGAGAACAAGAGGGCTGATGCGCTCTCAAAGTTAGCTTCTAATTTCGTATTCGACTGAAAAGTGTTGGTAGAACTTCTCAAGGGAAGAAGTTCGATCAGTAGATGGTTCAACCGATCACACAAAGTAGCACCTGTATGGACCCTGTCGTCTCTTATCTTAGAGATGGAATCCTCCCTAATGACAAAGTTCAGGCAAGAAAGACGAAGCTTTTGGCGACCAGATACCCCATGTTCAATAATGTTCTTTATCGCAGGTCGTATATTGCTCCGTGGCTCAGATGCGTAACAATAGAGGAAGGAAACTACCTCCTTCGAGAAATACACCTTGGAATTTGTGGAAACCATTCCGGAGCTCGGACATTGGCAAGGAAGTGCCACCTGTTCCCACCATGTTACAAGACGCTAAAGAGCTAGTCGAGAAATGTAAATCGTGTCAGGTGCACGATAGTCTTTCACACCAGCCGTCCCAGGCTATGATTCCTCTCGTGTCCTCATGGCCCTGTGATCAGTGGGGAGTCGATTTAGTTTGACCCCTCCCTCGAGCTCCCGGTAGCTTCAGATTTTGGGTGGTAGCGGTGGACAACTTTACTAAATGGGTGGAAGTGTTCGGTAAAAACTAGTTTTAAATGTATAAACCGAAACACCCCAAGTATAAGATTCGTAGTAAAGGTGTTACCGGGTCGTCCTAAGGGAATCGAACGTCTATCGGATTAAGTACAGTTTATTGTATCGATTATGTCACAATATTATCTAAAGCTAAGGTATATATTAATTATAATCTAGAAACTATGAAAAGAAACAAAAAATAGCAGAAAATAGAAGGTAAAAAACTAGGGTTTTTAAAATAACTAAACTTAGCAACAAAAGTTGATATGAACGAATCGGTTTATCAAATAATTAAAAGAAACGGCAAGGCAACAAGAATCCACCAATCAACCAACCAACCCCAACTAGATTGCGCGCTAAAGATACGATTTTTAGTTATGATCAAATCACGAATTCGATTAAATTTCTTTAATCAATTTCTAGGGTTTCGTTTCCTTTCCCAAGCAAAACTAAACTAGCATGCATAACAAGACCATGATATTGTCTCCAATATCCTACTCAACTAATCATAAACAATCTCTTGAATTATAACTAATTGCATCAATTGAAAAGATCAAAGCTTGAACAATATTCTCATTTAAATTCAATCAAAAAGATAGTTTCATCAATCTCTCGATTCAAAATAAAACATAAACAGTATAACAATATCCAATTGATGAAAAATCATAAATTTAACTCACTAAGATATAGCTAAAAGTCCTCTAGTTGGTGTGGTTGTTGATTGGTTTCCTCCGTTGTCCCACCGCAAATTGCTTAGCCTTCAATCATCTTCGAACTCCCAAGCAAGATTGAAAGAAAGAAACTCATGTTTTTGTGTGATGTGGTGCTTTTTCTGTGTGTAAAATTCTGTGTGTTCTTCTCTGCTCGAATGGTGCTGCTTATATAGGAGTTTCGCCGACATAAGGAAGGATCTAGAAAAACGCGTCGATTTTGCAGCTTCGGGGCTCGGTCAACCGAACTAAGACACTCGGTCGACCGAATAGCATGGCTCGGTCGACCGAGCCTACCTAATTACGCGTTTTCACACTGTTGCTTCGTATACCGTGTTCCCCACTTCACTCTTTCGATCTGATCTGATTTATCCTCTCTTCAATGCTCCGATTTTCTTCTTTATTTTGAAATCACTTGATTGAATGAGATTAATCTTCTTCATTAATAATATCCCCATGCATATCTTTTAATTTTCTGCAAGGTTGTTGTTACACCAAGTCATCGAATAATAATAAAATGTGTAACAAAATTAACATTTAAACTCAATATTTCCTCATAATTAAATTATAACCCCTCAATAACCATTATAGGAATTTAACGGTTAAAACACGCTTTTCTCATTTATTTCCCTTAAAAATAAGGTAAATTGTTTAGGGATTAAGCCCGAAAATATAGTAAAATATACCCTAAACAACTCCCCCACACTTAGCTTTTTGTTCGTCCCGAACAAAATAATCAAAACCGGCTCACTGTACATGTAATCCACATAGATTCCTGACTCACGTAACAAAAGATACAACAACTATAGCAAGTGATACCAACATAGAGATAGATTCTGTGTGTGTGACAAGCCCTTTTCAACCTTCACAATCCTCTCAAACAAATATCCTCTCAAATAATTTTAATGGCTATCCTAGGTATAGGCAGTAATCGTTCCACACAAAGTCTTCCCGCGCACTCAGTAGGATAATCCCTACAACATATCTTTTAGTTTATACTGGGTACAAGTTCACCGTTAACAAAGTCTTTAGGTTTTTCACTTTCTTTTTTTCCTTCTTTGACGCACATCAAGATGAGCTCTTACCCGTCATAGCAGAATAGGATGTTTCGGGATAACACCCTACCTTACTCAAATCATAGGGTAGCTTTTCCTGACTGTCGTGAGCTTTTGGTCATCATAGTGGAATAGGACATTTCGAGATAATGCCCTACCGCACTCCAATCATCGACCAGCTTTCGACACACCCATTTATTTATTATTAACTCAACTTTTTCCAAAAACATTAGTTACGTTTCACTCATCACATTCAAACCTTCAGATATTCACAGTGCACATTCTGAACTTAGGTGTTACTTCACTGTTACTATTAAGAACAAATCTCTCTAAGATAAATCACTAAAATAATGAAAGGATACAGTTCAAAATTATTGCTTCAATATCAAAGGCTTTCGTGAGTGTGAAATGAATACTATCTCAAATCAGTAAAAGCATGCTATAATTGTCTCTCAAAGTCACATAAAATCATTGTCAGGAAACTACAACTAGCAAGCCATTTGTTTCAATTACATGCTCAAGATTTACAATTATCCAAGTTTACTTTGAAAAATTTTAAAATTGTCGAGAAAATCACATTTACTCGTATTTCGAAATATAGCATGATAACATACCCAATTTAGACACCCCCCCACACTTAAATCACATTATGTCCTCAGAATGTGCAAATAGAAGAAAAGAATACTTAGCTGGTTTCAAAGTTGGTTGTCGGGCAGTAGATTGGCAGTGGTCAGGCCGGAGCATGAATAAACCGCTGCACTCGTATCAGGAACAGACAACATTGAAAGTAATAACTTGCGAACCTGCTCAAACGTATCTGCAACACTCGACATAACATATAATCTCGGGGCACAAGGGGTATATGAGTAAACAGGTATACACATAAAACAACCACAAATAGGACAAGGATAACCAACACACAACTCACTAAGGTTTTATTCCTAATAACCTAAAAACTTAACTAAAAAGAAATACTTAAAAGACTAGGCTGCCTCCTAGGAGCGCTTCTTTATTGTCATTAGCTTGACAGATTCAGCAAAGTCAACCCGGATCGGGCCACTTCGGTTTGAGGCTAACCATTCCTCTTTCAGAATCAGAATGACTAGGACGGAAATGGTTTTGGCCACAACAACAAGTCAAGTGCGCGATAAGATCATGAAACTTCTCTCTCCAGATGACACTGACTCTTTTCTTCTTGTTCTTGTTTCTCAGATTCGGCTGAGGTATGCTAACAGGCTCAGGAACATTGACAGAAGGATCCGCAAGGATAGGGGTAATAATGTCATCATCCACTCCATAGAAGTAGGATGGAATCTCTTCACAAGTAAACGACTCAACCGTTTCATTTCTCTTTTGAAAGTATAGTACTTCAGGCTTTTCCTTGGGTTGCCCAAAGTACTTCTTAATCCTGTGACCATTGACTTTGAACGGTTGATCGCCGTACCCTTTCAACGTAATGGCTCCTCCAGGATGAACATCAAGAATCTCAAAGGGGCCAGACCACCTAGATTTAAGCTTACCAGCAAAAAGATGGAGTCTGGTGTTATACAACAAAGCCATGTCTCCCACTTTGAATTCCCGATCTTTAATCTTAGCATTGTGGAGCGCCTTCGTTCTTTCCTTGCTCAGCTTGGCGTTCTCGTAGGCCCTGAGTCTGAATTCATCGAGCTCATGTAGTTGCAATAATCTTTTCTCCCCACAGAGTTGGCTATCGAAGTTTAAGAATTTAATAGCCCAGTAAGCTCTGTGCTCCAGCTCGACTGGTAGATGGCAAGACTTGCCATAAACCATTTGGAAGGGTGACGTACCCATAGGGGTCTTAAACGCCGTGCGATAAGCCCAAAGTGCGTCGTCCAACTTCAGACTCCAGTTGGATCTATTTGAATTCACCGTTTTCTCCAAGATCTGCTTAAGGCTCCGGTTGCTTACCTCGACTTGGCCACTGGTTTGGGGATGGTATGGTGTACCAATTTTATGCTTGACACCATATCTCTCAAGAATTTTATCCAGTGGTGCATTACAGAAATGCGAACCTTCATCACTGATAAGGGCTCTAGGACAGCCAAATCTAGTAAAGATATTATTTTGCAAGAATTTCTTTACAACTTTGTGATCATTGGTTTGGGTGGCTATGGCCTCTACCCACTTGGAAACGTAGTCTACACAGACCAGAATATATTTGTTCGAGCACGATGATGGGAACGGTCCTATAAAATCAATGCCCCAGACATCAAAGACTTCACATTCCAAGATAGGCCTCAAAGGCATCTCCATCCTATTACTGAGTCTCCCTACTCTTTGGCATCTGTCACAGCCTTTGCAAAAGGCTTCAGCATCTTTAAACAAAGTAGGCCAGTAAAAACCAGCTTGAAGGATTTTTGTGACAGTCTTAGGTGCTCCGTAGTGTCCACCAGCGGGACCACTATGACATTGCTCCAGAATATCCAATTGTTCATGCTCCGGAACACACCTTCTAAGCAACCCGTCTTTGCAGACTTTAAACAGATATGGATCCTCCCATACGAGATACTTTAAATCGCTGAAAAATTTCTTCTTTTCCTGATACGTCATGTCTTCTAAATGCCCACTCGCTAAGTAGTTAACGTAATCAGCATACCACGGCCTCAAAGTCTCTAGCTTCATTAATTGCTCAGTCGGAAAGTCAATGCTTATCTCCTTAGGGACTTCGCCACCCTCGTTCACTAGGCGAGATAAGTGGTCAGCTACAACATTATCACTACCTTTCTTGTCCTTAATTTCAAGGTCAAATTCCTGTAGTATCAGAATCCATCTGAGTAACTTTGGTTTAGCGTCTGCTTTGCCCATAAGGTAGCGTAGTGCTGCGTGATCCGTCCACACCACCACTTTGGACCCTAAAAGATAACTTCTGAATTTGTCAATAGCAAAAACGACTGCCAAGAATTCCTTCTCGGTAGTGGCGTAATTGCATTGAGTCGGGTTCAAAGTTCGCTCGCATAGTAAATCGGCCTGAACTTTTTGTCAATTCTCTGCCCTAGAACTGCGCCCACTGCGTAGTTAGAGGCATCGCACATTAATTCAAAAGGTTTAGTCCAGTCGGGCGCGATTAAAATGGGGGCACTGGTTAGCTTATCCTTTAAGCTATTAAAAGCTTTCTTACACCCATCATCAAACAAGAACTCCACTTCCTCTTTCAACAGGTTGGATAACGGCTTTGCTATCGTCGAAAAGTCTTTAATGAAACGTCGACAGAAGCCAACATGTCCCAGAAATCCTCGTACCTCCTTCACTGTCTTCGGGTACGACATTTTCTCAATGGCTTCTACTTTAGCCTTATCCACCTGAATACCATCACTGGACACCTTGTGTCCCAAAACAATCCCTTCTTCGACTAGAAAATGGCATTTCTCCCAGTTAAGCACCAGATTTTTCTCAACACAACGTTGGAGTACCATATCTAGATTCTTTAAAATTTCATCAAAACTGTCGCCATAGACTGAGAAGTCATCCATGAAGACCTCCATGCACTGCTCCACAAGTCCATCAAAAATGGCCAACATGCACCGTTGAAACGTAGCCGGTGCATTACACAAGCCGAAGGGCATTCTGCGAAAAGCAAAAGTGCCAGATGGACACGTAAAAGTTGTCTTCTCTTGGTCATTGGGGTCGATGGCTATCTGGAAGTAACAAGAATATCCATCGAGGAAACAATAATACTTATGACCACTCAGTCTTTCAAGAAGCTGGTCAATGAAGGGCAGGGGGAAATGATCCTTAGCGGTGACTTCATTTAACCGGCGATAATCAATGCAAACTCTATAGCCAGTCACAAGGCGTAAGGCAACTTCTTCCCTTTTTCATTCTTCTCCACAGTAATGCCTCCCTTCTTTGGCACGACTTGAGTAGGGCTAACCCACTCACTATCGGCGATGGCGTAGATAATCCCCATGTCAAGCCATTTGATGATCTCCTTTTTGACAACCTCCTGCATGTGCGGATTTAGCCTCCTTTGAGGTTGTCTAACCAACTTTGCTCCTTCCTCCGTTCGAATCTTATGCATGCACACGTCTGGGCTGATTCCTCTGATATCGCCCACCTGCCATCCGAACGCGAGGATATGTTTCTCAAGCACTTTGATTAATTCTGCTTCTTGCTCCGGCTCGAGTTTAGACGAGATGATCAAGGGCAACTTATCACCGTCCTTAAGGAAGATGTATTTTAGGTGCTGCGGAAGTGGTTTCAATTCTAAGTCAGCTGGTGGTTGCTCGATACTAGATTTTAAGGGACCACCTTTCTCCTTTTGAGCTTGGACCGGTTGACTGAAAAACACCTCATCTTCCTGAGGTGTAACCGTAGAAAGGTATTGAATGACATCATCTAGAGGAATCCTTCTGTCAGCTTCCATTTGTTCTTTCTTATGCTTAACCACCTTCTTATGTTCTTCTTCTTCAAGTTCTTCTGCAAGCTGCTCCCAATCATCCAACTCCCAATTGGTAGTTTCTTTCCAGAAATCTATTTCGTCCCAACTACCCATTAAAACTTCCTCCTCTGCAAGGTTAAAGTATGCTTGGTTAAGCTCTTTCAAATCATCGCTGCTCATCCCTGGAATGTCCCAGATTTTCCGTTCACTCTTAGGCTCAATGTGCACAAGTTGTTGAGTTATAACATCCAGGGCTCCTATCTCCGTGAGTTCTTCATCAGGATCAGGTCCATCTCCATAGATTGCTTCAATGAATGAAACCTCCTGGGTTGGGGCTTCCGCAGAACTTTTTCCTTGCCCGAGAGTAACAGAAGTGTCCTCTATCCTCAGAGTGATTTGGCCAGTTTGGAAGTCAATGGTGGAGGCAGAAGTGTTTAAGAAAGGTCGGCCCAGAATCAGGGGCATCTCCTTGTCAGACTGGTAGTCCAGTATGACCCAGTCAGTTGGAAAAACTAGATGTTTAACATGGATAAGGACGTTGTTAACACAACCAGCTGCTAAACGGCTAGTTCGGTCCACTAACTGAAGAGAGACGGGACACTCCTTTAGCCTTTTGTCCAGCCCGAGACTCTTGCAGACGTTCAATGGCATCACATTAACAGAGGCCCCTGAATCGCATAAGACATTGTGGAACGTGTGGCCTTCAATCGTACAGGAGATTGAAGGTCGTCCGGGGTCACCTCGCTTGATTGCAACGCTCTGTGAAACCGTTGAACACTCTTCTCTTAACACTTCCTCTGCCATTTCCTTTAGCTTCTTTTTACTTCCACAGGCATCCTTAAGATACTTACAGCACTTAGGCATCTCAGTTAATACCTCAGCAAGTGGCATAGTCACCATAGTATCTCTAAGCATCTTCCTCACTCCGTCATACTGTTTGTCAGAGTTTAGGATATTCTCTCTTTTCTTTGCCGGATAAGGGAGGGTTTTCGAATGATTAATCATAGGTTGACTTTTAATGGCTTCATCCTCCTTATCCTTCCATCTGACGAACTTCTCAGTTTTCTTTTTAGTCAGGGGTTCAGATACCTGACTTCTCTTCTCAACATCCTCATCACTATCCCCCGAAGAATCATCACCACTCAGCTCTTCCTCACTGTTGCTTTCTTTGGCATTTAACTTCTGATTGCCCCCTCCTGAACTTATGGCGTCAGGAGGGGCTACTCGTTTCCCGACATCTTTTCGGGTCCAGTTGTCTTACCGCTTCTGAGGGTGACTGCATTCAACTCCTCCTCTCCATACTCCCATTGAGGTGTGATGGCAGTGCAAGCATTGATATCTGCCTTAGGGTTTTTATCTGTATAATTCGGCAGTCTTCCTTGAGGTCTGCTTGCTTGTTGATCAACCATCTGACCAATCTGTCTCTCTATCGTCTTTTGACCGGTGGCTAGTGTTTTCACCATGTCAACTAGCTCAGCGAATTTCTTCTGAGAGACGTAGGTGGGCTGTTGATTTTGCGTTTGGGCCCAGTTACCTTGGGGTCTTGGGTTATTGGATGCACCAGGCGGTGTATAATAACTATTCCGCGGATTCCCCGAAAAGTTGCGGTTTTGAGTTTGACTCGATTGACCAGAATTTTGACTGAAGCCTCTGAAAGGTTGATTCTGATTCTCCATGGCTTGTACTTCCTCATTCATCGTATTCCCGGCCTGCATGCCCGAGTAATTCACATCTGCTGGACCTTCTTGCTGCTTCATTTGCATGTTGGCTAGTTGTTTGTTCATTATTTCCATTTGAGCAACTAGCAGTTTCGTCTCCGAGTTACTTTCAGCAGCCTCCTTTTTGCTTCCACTAACATGGGTCTTCTTTTGAGTAGCCCACATGTTATTCTTAGCTATTGTTTCTGCTACCCTGTAGGCAGCATCATCTCCTCCTCCTAAAAACGATCCATGGGCTGTGGAGTCTAAGTAATCTCTATTGGGTTGAGTAACACCCTGATAGAATAATTCTAGAAGTTCATGTCGAGTGTATCCATGGTTAGGGCATTTCCTCATTAACAAATTCAACCTCTCCCAGGCCTTTCCCACACTCTCTCCTTCTAGTTGCTCGAAGGTAGCTATATCTCTTTTACGGTCCATATCGTTCCAGGTGAAACGAATTTCAGAGCAAAGGCTCTTTTAACATCAGCCCAGTTATTAAGAGAGTGATGGGGTAAGGACTTAAACCATCGATTTGCTTCACCCCTCAAAGCAAACGGGAAAAGTTTCAATTTAACAACTTCTGTAGGAACGCCAGGGTAGTGACCTGCTTCACAGATTTGCACGAAAGTAGACAAGAAGTCGTGTGGGTCTTCTGCAGCAGTGCCATGGAATGAACTATTTTGGACCATCCCCACAACTCCATTCTTAAGATCAAAATGCAGTCCTCCCATCTCTGGAGGCCGAATTGGTCTATGCCCTTCCAAGAAGTCTTGATCAAGATATGGCGCATAAGGGTCTTGCTGCACAACAGCTACAGCCGCCTGGGGTTGTTGCTGTTGAACATTCTGAGGTTGTTGTTGCATCTGCTGGTTTATCCAGGCTTGCTGCTGTTGTTGGTTCTGCAACATTTGCATCAGAATTTGGTTTAATTGAGCGGGATCTTGGTTATTATTCCCTTGGTTCTCCGGTTCGTCATCACTAGAACCGTGTTGGCTCATGTTGTCAGGGTTTTGAAATAATCTTCTCCTGACAATGTCTCGCTCGGGTTCGGGGTTAAAGATAAGATTTCTTCTTACTCCTGGTTTACATAAACCAGAAAAGCAGAACAGGAAGAAATCAACCGTAGGGTTGATGAGAATGAGTTTAGAGAAGATTGGAGGATTTAGAAAGATAGAAGAGAAGAGAAAGGAAAAGTGGAATTTTCAGGGACTGAACTGGCGTTCAGTGTAAGTGGACGCTAGTTCAGAGAGGATTCAGGAAGTGAACGCTCGTTCAGAAGAAAGATGGGGGCAGACGGGCGTTCAGTATGGGTGAACGCTCGTTCAGAAGGTTTTTATTATTTTTTTAGTTTTTATTTTTTTTATTTATTATTTTCTTATTTTCGAATTTAGAAAAAGATCTAGAAACAGAAACAAGAAACGAAACCTACCTACGAAAAATTTAAAACAGAAAAGGCACTAAGACGGTAAAAAAAACATGTTGAAATCTTCTAGGGCCAAAATGGAGGGGAAAACAGTGGATTTTGACCTTGAAAACGGCACTGAACGGCCTACGGCGGTTCACCACGTCGTCGGCGTCGGAACGAGCTTTCCGAATTGGGGTCCTGCGTTCCAAACGGACACTCGAGCCGAAAGTTACGGTCAAAATACTACTGCGTGCTAAAAGCGATCCCTTTTGACACAGAAAACTGTCCTACGAAGAATCCGACAACCGTTACCGACTCCCCGGCAACGGCGCCAAAAACTTGTTCGGTAAAAACTAGTTTTAAATTTATAAACCGAAACACCCCAAGTATAAGGTTCGTAGTAAAGGTGTTACCGGGTCGTCCTAAGGGAATCGAACGTCTATCGGATTAAGTACAGTTTATTGTATCGATTATGTCACAAATTATTATCTAAAGCTAAGGTATATATTAATTATAATCTAGAAACTATGACAAGAAACAGAAAATAGCAGAAAATAGAAGGTAAAAAACTAGGGTTTTTAAAATAACTAAACTTAGCAACAAAAGTTGATATGAACGAATCGGTTTATCAAATAATTAAAAGAAACGGCAAGGCAACAAGAATCCACCAATCAACCAACCAACCCCAACTAGATTGCGCGCTAAAGATACGATTTTTAGTTATGATCAAATCACGAATTCGATTAAATTTCTTTAATCAATTTCTAGGGTTTCGTTTCCTTTCCCAAGAAAAACTAAACTAGCATGCATAACAAGACCATGATATTGTCTCCAATATCCTACTCAACTAATCATAAACAATCTCTTGAATTATAACTAATTGCATCAATTGAAAAGATCATAGCTTGAACAATATTCTCATATAAATTCAATCAAAAAGATAGTTTCATCAATCTCTCGATTCAAAATAAAACATAAACAATATAACAATATCCAATTGATGAAAAATCATAAATTTAACTCACTAAGATATAGCTAAAAGTCCTCTAGTTGGTGTGGTTGTTGATTGGTTTCCTCCGTTGTCCCACCGCAAATTGCTTAGCCTTCAATCATCTTCGAACTCCCAAGCAAGATTGAAAGAAAGAAACTCATGTTTTTGTGTGATGTGGTACTTTTTCTGTGTGTAAAATTCTGTGTGTTCTTCTCCGCTTGAATGGTGCTGCTTATATAGGAGTTTCGCCGACATAAGGAAGGATCTAGAAAAACGCGTCGATTTTGCAGCTTCGGGGCTCGGTCAACCGAACTAAGACACTCGGTCGACCGAATAGCATGACTCGGTCGACCGAGCCTACCTAATTACGCATTTTCACACTGTTGCTTCGTATACCGTGTTCCCCACTTCACTCTTTCGATCTGATCTGATTTATCCTCTCTTCAATGCTCCGATTTTCTTCTTTATTTTGAAATCACTTGATTGAATGAGATTAATCTTCTTCATTAATAATATTCCCATGCATATCTTTTAATTTTCTGCAAGATTGTTGTCACACCAAGTCATCGAATAATAATAAAATGTGTAACAAAATTAACATTTAAACTCAATATTTCCTCATAATTAAATTATAACCACTCAATAACCATTATAGAAATTTAACGGTTAAAACACGCTTTTCTCATTTATTTCCCTTAAAAATAAGGTAAATTGTTTAGGGATTAAGCCCGAAAATATAGTAAAATATACCCTAAACAGGAAGCCGAGACACTAACCACAATTACTGGAAAACAGATTCAAAAATTTCTATGGAAGAACGTTGTTTGTGGATATGGAATTCCTAAAAACATTGATCTCTGATAAGGGAACCCAGTTCGAGGATAAAGCCGTTAAGGATTGGTGTGCTGAAGTCCACATAACACAACACTTCACATCAGTGGGGTATCCCCAAGCTAATAGGCAGGTCGAACAGACTGTTGAGTATTTTGTGGTTCACTTGTTTCAAGTTGATTAATTTTCAAATATAACATTTCCTTTATTTAAAGCTTTAACAAGTTTTTCCATATAACATTTTTATATGATAATCTATGTTATTATTGTTTTAATTATTATATGTCACACTGATGGCCATGAAGTCTTAAACTTACCTCAAATGGCAATCCCCTTGTATTTATTATACTTTTGCAGGATTTAAATTATTTATTTAAATATTTAAATTAAATTAATTGCTAATGTTAGTGGTAAATTATTTAATTAGGTATTTAATTATTTAAGTTGCTGGACCTAACCTTTATTAGAGCTTGATGTTATAACCATGTTGCTGAACCGAGTTTTTCATCCAAATACCCTAAAACCCGAAGTCTGCCCTCACTCTTTCTTTTCCGAATAATTTCTGTTACCCTAAAGACGTTTGTCTCTCTGCCGTTTCCCTTTAAACCTCTTCGAAATCTTCTCTAATCAATGCCATTCCCAGAATATCAGGCATCATGTTCTCTTCCTTCTCTTCTTTGTTGTTTTGATAATCAATTCGAAGATTCGAAGAAGAAAAGTGTTGGTCCCTTGGAAATGCTAACACAAGTTTAGAGGGGTGGGGGTGAATAAACTTGTCCCTAAAAACTGGATTTAAAGAAAATTAAGATTCAGTTAAAACTTGTGTGGAGTTGAGCTGACTGAGCTGAGTTCAAGTCAAACTGACCTAAGCTTAACTGAGTCAACCGGCAACAGATATAATTCTATCCTTTTTCTTGATCTTGTTATTCTATGCCAAGGCTGAGTGTGTTAAACTGAATTCTGTAGAATGTCAGTTTGTAAGCTGTGAAATGTATAACAATCAATTATCAAAATGCTGTAGATAAATGCTGAGTAAGTAAGTAAATGCGTAAAGTAAATAAGACAAGTATTATAGAGGTTCCAGGTGGTGTAATTCTGTACGTCCTCTCTTCCCCTATGATGCGGAGGAAAATTCCACTAGAACTTCTTTGAGATGGCCCGGTTACAAAGAGTCCTAAACTGGTAGTCCTTGACTAATCCCTAGCTTCACTATCTAAACACTTGTAGAACAGGTAGAATTGTTGCTCTTCAATTTTTTGAAACACTGGTCCTTGGAGGGTTGAATTGCCTCTTCACCAGCTCATCACATCCACAGTCTTCCTGACTGCACTCAACAGTCCTTCACACCTTCTTGGTGTTTCACAGTCTAAACCTTTGATAAAATCAAAGTTGAGACTTGAATCAATAACAATGATTCAATTGTGATTTGAGCTTTTCTTCTAGATGAGTAAATTATGCTCGGCTCTGTACTTCTTCAAATGAGTGATCTTGATTTTCCTTGAATGCTTAAGAATCACTTGAAGAAATTTCTTCATCTTGCAATAAAGTATTTAGCAGGAATTATTTTGAAATTGGTTTCCCCCTTTAATTTTATCTATCTTGACTAGATTGATTCTTTTTAATTCTTCCTAGTATTCCTTTTTCACCCACACATTTTGTTGTTGTAGAAGTAGTCTATTTATAGGGGTTCATCTAACGTTCATCCTGCTTGAATCTTGTAACGGCTATATTTTCTGACCGTTCTGATCTGTCAGTAACTCATCCAATAAAATCGCTTCCTTTGTAACGTTGGACTGTACTAACAGTTTGTTGGATGGCCAACATATAAAAATGAGTTCCTGATCAGTTTTATACTGAGAATGTCAGTTATCAGTTTCTTGACTGACTTGGAGCATTAACTGAGATTTTTTTTTACTCTTCTTCAAATATCAGTACTCCATTTTCATCTGATTATAATTGACTTAATCCGAGTACACCATAAGCAAATAACTTCTAAGAATTCATTGTCCTTATGAATCTTAGGTCTTTATACAAGATCCATAAAGTCAGTTCAGGTCACCACAATCTTGCCTGAAGTCTAACTTCATAGTCTCGACTTGTAATCTTCATAACTGAGTTTGAACCCTCAGTTCTTCAATCTTCTGTAACTGAGTCTGTGACCCTCAGTTCTTCAATCTTCTAGATAAGCCAACTGAGTTTGTGTCCCTCAGTGAACTTATCTTCTTCAGCTTTACGTTGGTGTGCTTTGCTTCAACTGATTTCCAGTCACTTGCTAACTTGGTTTCTTGTTCACTTAGTTTCTTGTTATCTCAGTTTCTTGTTATCTCAGTTTCTTGTTATTTCAGTTCATGACCTTGAAATATTACAGTGCTTGTCTGATTTAACCTATACAAATATCAGACTCTATTAAATCCTATACATTGATATCTAGACATCTTTTTGCTTTGCACTATAACAGCTAGTTATGACACTTCATCAATGGGGTTTAGAATCAAGACTAAATAAGTGATGAATCATCATCAAAACATAAATTTTATTTCCAACAATTTCCCCCTTATTGATGATGTTAATACCCTCCTTAAAAGCAATGCAAAAAGATAAACAAGATACAGTAATTAACACAGTGAACTGAGAAACGGAGAATTTATTTGATAACTGAGTTACAGTGCTGGGTAATACAATACAATACAATAAAAAGAACTAAAAGACAGTTTCATTTTACTTGATAGTTAAACTAAATTGATTATCATAGGCTTCCGCAACAGTTCTCATAGCATCATTTGTTGCTATGTTTTCAATTCCATGAATGCTTGCCCATATATTCCATGATTCCGATAAGTTGTGCTTGCTGAAAATTTGCTCTTAAAAAGAACTGCAAAAGTAAAGACAGTTGTCCTTAGTCTTTCACTGAAGGCTGTTTTCAGTAGATTCTGAATAAATTCAGGTTCAGCCTTTTCAACCTTATCTGACTCTTTATCGAGAGTACCATTCTTTTCCCATTTCCTCAGTTTGTTCCAACAGTTCATGAGCATTTTCTGCATGTGTAGAAATGTCTTGAGAGATTCTTCTTTTGATACTCCTCCTCTTTCTGGTAGATTTTTGAATAGACTGTAGAGAGGAGAATCCAAACCAACTCTTTTGTCAGTTGGTTCTGAGTATTTAACAATCAGTTCCATCTCTTCATCAGTGAATTCTCCTCTTGATTTCTTCAGTTCATTTAGTTTGTCATCAACATTTGTAAGGACTTGTGGCATCTCAGCTGCATGGACTTTTAAAATGTCCAAACTTTCCCCCTTATTGACATCATCTTTATGAATCAGGCTCTTGATGTAAGCGTTCAATGTTGGTTGAGTTGATGCCAAAATGGTTTGAGCTACAACTGAGTCCTTCATGCCCTGTTCCATTAAAATCATTCTGTCTACCAGATTGTTGAGAATAACTTCCCATCTGTCTTGAGTTTCATTTCTTCTTGTGTCATTCTCAATGGTTGTTTTCCGAAGCTCAAGCAGAGTGTTTTGACAGTTATCAGTGACGATATCCATTTTCTTTTCAAACTTGCTTCTTTCATCTTTGCTAGCTTCTAAGGATTTTAGAACCTTTCCGAATAAGCTGTTATCGTCTTTCTGAATTCTGATTATCTCATTATGATAAAATTTAATGAGATCAACCTGAGTAGGTAAATCTTCTGAGCTTCCTGCTTGTTGTTCATTTACCTTGTTTGTCTCAGCCTCAGTTGGTTTAGCTTGCTTTAGAGGTGTGAGAACAACTTGCTTCAGTTTTTCTCTATATTCAGCCGATCTTCTTCTTTCTTCAGATTGTTTCCTAGCTTCTTCCAAGCTTGATTGATCAATAATTTTTGCAGGTGGCAGATGTACGTTGAGTTCATCATCTGATTCCTCTCCAGGCATGTTTGCCACAGTTCTTGCTATTTCAAGTGTAGACATGTCAGTAGGAGATTGGTAACCTCCTTCTTGTTGTTGTGTATCTGGTAAACTTTTAGAACTTGAACTTCCACTGCTTTCTTCAGAATTACTAGAATCATCATCAGTATTCTGTTCTGTTGTAGTTTCCTTTTCTTGTAGAGAAGCAAGAATCCCTTTTTGCAAGTTAGGATCTTCCTGAGAATCATCATCACCATCATTCTTTTTGGAACTTTCACCCGCTATGGCTTCCTTCCAGTAACTGTTTCTAATCAGCGCATATCCTTGATTTAAGAATTCATCGGTATTGATTATCTCTGATAGATTTGTAATGCTGTATAGATCAAATACCCATTTCTCGACAATTTCCATTTCTGCTTGCTGACTTCTTTAATTGGCAATGGAACTGAATTTCCAAGTCCGATATCTGCGCAATCGCTCATAATCATCTATCATAAGTTCTCCATGATCGGTTGAGGGTTTGAATGGTGTGACAATCTCCTCTGATTCTCTTGTGATCTCCTGGTCTTCTTCTAGAAAAGAATCTTCAATTTGCATGGGATCAGTTCTTGCAATATTCTCAGTTTGCATAAGATCGGTTCTGCTGGTTCCTTCCTCAGTAGTGTCTGGGACGACTGATGTATCTTTTTCAATGACTGAGACTGAGATTATCGGCTCAGTTTCCATAACCGTGTCTCTAACAAGTCCTTCAGCAACTTGTTCTTCAGTGGACTCAGGTTCCAATGTAGCAACTGGAACGTCTTTCAGTGTATGCTCAATGGGTTCTTCTTCATGAATTGGATCATCCAAGTGGATAATCTTAGTTGATTATGTTTCTGTTTCAGCCTCTTTTTCCTCAGAGTGAGGAGCTGAAAATTCTTTAACTGTTTCCTCTTGTTCTAATCTGGAAGCAGATTCTTGAGGAGTGGATTTGGATTTTGAAAGTAACAGAAGCATATTCAGCGTTGTTTCATCAATCAATCTTTCTTCACTGTCAGATTCTTCATCATCACGCTCAGTTCTCAGGGTCTGTTCCCCATAAGTCTCAGCTTCCTTTTGTATGTCGGCTTCAACATTCTGTTCTCTGTTGACAACTTCAGTCTCCATCATCATTTGAATTTCTTGTGTATGCGTGGCTGGTTCTTGAATTAATAAAGCCTCAGTTACCGAAACTAAAATAGATTCGGTGGGAGTAACTTCAGTTCTCACTATTGGTGCTGGCCCTTTAGCAACTTCAGTTCTTATTCCTTGTGTTGGTGACACTTCTACTGATTTCTCAGTAACTTGATCAGAATTATCTTTTTCTGAATCTTCCAACTGTTTCCTTCTTTTACTCAGTTCTTCAACTTGTTCTAAGGCTTCATCTTCAGTTATAACTTTCTTCATCTTTCTGCTTTTCTTATTTCTGGGTTCACTTACCGAACCTATAGCTTTTCTTTTTCCATGTTTTTCTTCCTTAGTAACTATCTTCCCATCGGCAACTGGTGTTTCCTTCCTCTTTGCGATTCCAAAATTATCGAGTATTCTCTGGACTGTTAATGCAAGAGTCTTTTTATGATAAAAACGACCTTTCTTGACATCAATTTTCTTCTTGGGTATGTCAATTGATTGTGCCACTAATTGATCAAATAGATACCTTTGCCAATTAAAACTTTCTTCAAACCAAATCACATATAGCAAATCCAATTTTGCTCCAGAGAAATTGCTAAAGCTTCCTGCATTTCCAATTATGCAATTTGCTAACATTTTGGTGAGAAAATTGAATTCTGGTTTGAGTAGTGCTTCCAGTCTGTAACACTGCGGATTCTGCATCAATTGCTATGTCTTTCCATAGTTTCTCCTTCTGTTCCTTAGTCAACTTGATGGCTGACGTTCCTCCAGATTTGTCGAATCCAAAAATTTCTGCAATAAGGTTTTCAGTAACCTTGATCTGCTTACCATTGACAGTAGTGGTAAAAGTGTGTGTGCTTTCTCCTTCTATTGTTGTACTTCCGAATTCATAGAAGTCTTCAATGCTTTCCAGACATACACTTTTCAGATCGATGTTGAATACAGTATCCAGTCCTTTAATTTTCTGGATTTTTGCTGCAATTGCTTTGGCTAAAGTTTGATCGGTATACTTGGCAATGAATTGATCAAGTGAAATGATCATTCTAGGTTCAACACGAGTAGAAGCCATCATTTTCTAGATTTGATTGAGAAATTTGAAAATTTGGGGGAATAGAAAGTAGATTCAAAAATTCGAGTGTAAGGAATTATAAAAGAAATTTCTGGGTTATTTATAATTTGTAGCAGGGGTAGTTAAGAATTGAGTGGGACTTAAAACGTCTTGTCATAAATGTTTTGAGATAGCGAAAAAGATGATGCGTGGAAAAGATGTGCGGTTGAGATTAAAAAAGGTCACGTCTTTTTCTGACATCCGTAGCTAGAGAATAGTAAATAGAGTAGATGCGGTGTAATTCCAGCTATACATGTTCAGTCTTGTACTATATACTGAATTCAAAAGCTCAGTTGTGAATACACTCAGTTCTGGAAATCATACTTCTTCAGTTCTCAGTTAGCGATTTTTCTCCTGCAAAACAGAATGTGAAATTTTTGGTACCCATATCTGTTTGGGTCCTAACTGATTAGTTTTCGATGATATATTTTTATTTTTAACTTCATATCTCTCTTCATATTTTGACTGGGTAGAGTCAGCTTTCACAAACTTTTCCTGTTTTGTCCTAACAGCTTTTTGTTTATTCAGTCTGTGAAACTGAAGTGATGGTTCATTCCAATCTTCATCAGTGGGAAATAGTCTTCCTTTCCCTCTGAGTCTGTTATTCCAAGAATGATCTTAATTTTTAGATGGATATGACTTGAAGATTTTTCTTACTGATCTCGGATCAGTTTTGTCTTCTTCAGCCTTCTGAGTTTTCCTGTAAAATCTGTTGGTTTGGTGTTTTTTACCATCTGATTTATCAGTTCTATCAGTTTGTACATTTGGGTGTGCTGAGTTTTTGTCAGTTCTAATAACTTTATCAGATTTCTGAGTTCCTAACTTTTGAGTAGTCACAAATTTTATTGCAAATGATCTTGGTCTGAACTTAGAATTATACTGATTATCAAACCCTAAACCAGATCTATCTCCAAATGGTTTTTCCAGGTTTGAACTGAACACCGGTAGTTGGATCAACTGATGATTCTGTAATTTTTATTACTTCTGTCAGTTCATCAGTTGGTCGATTTACCTTCGTTCCATTATTAGTCTTGATTAAATTGATCTCAGCATTCAATCTTGAAATTTTTGATTTCAATAACTTTTTCTCCGTTTTGACATTCTCATAATTCTTTTGAATTGCCACTAATTCCTTTATGAGTATGTCCAAGGTTTCATTGAAATCTTCATTTCTCTGATTGTTCATGGCAGTGTGAGTATTGGATGTAGATGCAATTACCTTCTGATGTTTGATAGGTAAACCTTCTGTCGAGGAATTATCATTAATTAGAACTTGCTTTCCTTTATCAATAGCATTTGTCTATGTTGTTCCTAGCAGTATGATTTCCTCATCACTTTCACCTCCATAACTCATGGGTAGAACAACATCCTTACCTTTAGTTAAATTTTCTTCTATGTGATCAGCTACTCATAGTAACTCTTTTTCTATTTCTTTTGAAAGATCACTTAAGGATGGAAATCCTCTGGATTCATTATCAACATTAGCATTAAACTCAATGTCTTCATCATAACTAAAATGACGTTCCGGATTCGTATGTGAGCTCGTGGTACTGAATCTTTCAAATACTTGATCCTGAAAATCAAAAACAACATTCTGCAAATAATCAGTCAGGGGGTTATTCAGCCAATTTTTAATTCTAGATGTATCCATTGTAATAAATTTCTGTAAAGGGTTTTCAACAACTGGTTTGTAAGATATCAACAACTGACACTTAAAATCAGTTCTGGATCTCTTCAGAACTGAAGCACCGCTCTGATTCCAATTGTTGGTCCCTTGGAAAGGCTAACACAAGTTTAGAAGGGGGGGGGGGTGAATAAACATGTCCCTAAAAACTGGATTTAAATCAAATTAAGATTCAGTTAAAACTTGTGTGGAGTTGAGCTGACTGAGCTGAGTTCAAGTCAAACTGACTTAAGCTTAACACTGAGTCAACCGGCAGCGGATATAATTCTAGCCTTTTTCTTGATCTTGTTATTCTATGTGAAGGCTGAGTGTGTTAAACTAAATTCTGAAGAATGTCATTTTGTAAGCTGTGAGATGTATAACAATCAATTATCAAAATGATGTAGATCAATGCTGAGTAAGTAAGTAAATGCGTAAAGTAAATAAGACAAGTATTATAGAGGTTCCAGGTGGTGTAATCCTGTACGTCTTCTCTTCCCCTGTGATGCGGAGGAAAATTTCACTAGAACTTCTTTGAGATGGCTCGGTTACAAAGAGTCCTAAATTGATAGTCCTTGACTAATCCCTAGCTTCACTATCTAAACACTTGTAGAACAGGTAGAATTGCTGCTCTTCAATTGTTTGAAACACTGGTCCTTGGAGGGTTGAATTGCCTCTTCACCAGCTCATCACATCCACAGTCTTCCTGACTGCACTCAACTGTCCTTCACACTTTCTTGGTGTTTCACAGTCTAAACCTTTGATAAAATCAAAGTTGAGACTTGAATCAATAACTACGATTCAATTGTGATTTGAGCTTTTCTTCTAGATGAGTAAATTATTCTCGGCTCTGTACTTCTTCAAATGAGTGATCTTGATTTTCCTTGAATGCTTGAGAATCACTTGAAGAAATTTCTTGATCTTGCAATAAAGTATTTAGCAGGAATTCTTTTGAAATTGGTTTCCCCCTTTAATTTTATCTATCTTAACTAGATTGATTCTTTTTAATTCTTCCTGCTATACCTTTTTCACCCACACCTTTTGTTGTTGTAGAAGTAGTCTATTATAGGTGTTCATCTAACGTTCATCCTGCTTGAATCTTGTAACGGCTATATTTTCTGACCGTTCTGATCTGTCAGTAACTCATCCAATAAAATTGCTTCATTTGTAACGTTTGACTGTACTAACAGTTTGTTGGATGGATGACATATAAAACTGAGTTCCTGAACAGTTTTATACTGAGAATGTCAGTTATCAGTTTCTTGACTGACTTGGAGCATTAACTGAGATTTTTTTTACTCTTGTTCAAATAACAGTACTCCATTTTCATCTGATTATAATTGACTTAAACAGAGTACACCATAAGCAAATAACTTCTAAGAATTCATTGTCCTTATGAATCTTAGGTCTTCATACAAGATCCATAAAGTCAGTTCAGGTCACCACAATCTTGCCTGAAGTCTAACTTCATAGTCTCGACTTGTAATCTTCATAACTGAGTTTGAATCCTCAGTTCTTCAATCTTCTGTAATTGAGTCTGTGACCCTCAGTTCTTCAATCTTCTAGATAAGACAACTGAGTCTGTGTCCCTCAGCGAAGTTATCTTCTTCAGTTTTACGTTGGTGTGCTTTGCTTTAACTAATTTCCAGTCACTTGCTAACTTGGTTTCTTGTTCACTCAGTTTCTTGTTATCTCAGTTTCTTGTTATTTCAGTTCATGACCAAGAAATATTACAGTGCCTGTCTGATTTAACCTATACAAATATCAGACTTTATTAAATCCTATACATTGATATCTAGACATCTTTTGGCATTGCACTATAACAGCTAGTTATGACACTTCATCAATGGGGTTTAGAATCAAGACTAAATAAGTGATGAATCATTATCAAAACATAAATTTTATTTCCAACAAAAAGATCCTTGCTTGCACATCTCTTTCCGTTTCTGATGTTAATCAAACACTCAGTGTTCGATTTTGTGTTGATTTGCAACACGTTTTGTCTGCTAAACGTTAAGGCTCCGATTCGATCTTGAAATGGTGATAAGGTTCCATTTCCTCTCTGGTTCTTCTTCCTTATTTATTCTCTGTGAATTATATGTTTCACTAATTGACTTATTTCGTAGATACGAACGTTAAGAACAATGTCAGCTGTTTGTTTTTGGTCACGAGATCAAGATATGGAGGTCAGAAGATTAGGGATTTGATTACTGATGTTGCGTAAAACATCAGGTTTGCGGTAACAGTGTTTAACTGAGGGATATAAGGCTATATAAAGTGTATTTTAGTGGTGTTTTCCGGTGGCGCTTGGTGGCGGCCATGGATTCCGGCGGTGGTGCAATGTAAGAGACGAAGACGGGGGCAATTCGGCTTTGCCTTTTGTTCTATATATTATTCTGCCCATATCTCAAATGAGTTTACAAAGCTCCCTATTTATAGGAGATGGAAACTTAGTCGTTAAGTAAACTTAATAGTTAAGTAAACTTAGTAGTTAAGTAAACTAAATATTTAGATGGTAAGTGGATCGAATATCTCGGCGGCGTCCACACAGGATCGAGGTCGCTGGCGGACCCGTTTATTGACTGAGGTCGCGTGTCGGCCCCGTTTATTGACTGAGGTCGCGTGTCGGCCCCCCTAATCCCCTTTTGTTGCTGCATAAGGTTGAGGTCTTGAAATGGATCCGGAGACTCGCGGCTCTAATTTGGCTTGTGAGCTCGCGGGTAGCAGTGGCCGGTGGCCTTATCCTCTAACGTCGGTGGTCGGTCAGACCTGAATAAGGATCCGCGGACCTAAGTACGATTTAGGTACATCAATGGCCCCCTACTCCGTGCCCTAATCCTTTTCTTGAAATGTTAGGCGGGGAGTAATAGTCTGCTTGCGGATCTGTTGCTTTGAAATACTGTGATGGCTCGCTGTTGTGGCGGATTGTCTGTTAGCTTTGACTCAATGCCTTGCTCAGAGTAGGTCTTTTCGCTGCTTGCGTGTAGTTGATGAACTTGGCCTCTTGTGGCGTGTGCCACGAATTGATTCTGACTGGTTTTTGCGTCGTGAATCGATTTAGCCTTAGGTGGCTCGAGAGCTTTTAGTCTTGTAGAGGGCTTACTTGAAGATGAGCTCCAAAATATGATGCCGACCTATAGGTCGGTCTTACAAGAAGGTTCGCTCGTAGGCGAATTCCAAGTATGATGCCGACCTAGAGGTCGGGCTTATAAAGTGATTTGCTCGAGGGCGAACTCCAAGTATGATGCCGACCTAGAGGTCGGGCTTATAAAGGTTCGCTCGAGGGCGAACTCCAAGTATGATGCCGACCTAGAGGTCGGGCTTATAAAGGTTCGCTCGAGGGCGGACTCCAAGTATGATGCCGACCTAGAGGTCGGGCTTATAAAGGTTCGCTCGAGGGCGAACTCCAAGTATGATGCCGACCTTATCGGTCGGGCTTATAAAGGTTCGCTCGAGGGCGAACTCTAAGTATGATGCCGACCTGGCGTCGGGCTTATAAGAAGGTTCGCTCGAGGGCGAACTCCAAATATGATGCCGACCTGGCGTCGGGCTTATAAAGGTTCGCTCGAGGGCGAACTCCAAGTATGATGCCGACCTTATCGGTCGGGCTTATAAAGGTTCGCTCGAGGGCGAACTCTAAGTATGATGCCGACCTGGCGTCGGGCTTATAAGAAGGTTCGCTCGAGGGCGAACTCCAAATATGATGCCGACCTGGCGTCGGGCTTATAAAGGTTCGCTCGAGGGCGAACTCCAAGTATGATGCCGACCTAGAGGTCGGGCTTATAAAGGTTCGCTCGAGGGCGAACTCCAAGTATGATGCCGACCTTATCGGTCGGGCTTATAAAGGTTCGCTCGAGGGCGAACTCTAAGTATGATGCCGACATAGAGGTCGGGCTTATAAGAAGGTTCGCTCGAGGGCGAACTCCAAATATGATGCCGACCTGGCGTCGGGCTTATAAGAAGGTTCGCTCGAGGGCGAACTCCAAATATGATGCCGACCTGGCGTCGGACTTATAAGAAGGTTCGCACGAGGGCGAACTCCAAATATGATGCCGACCTGGCGTCGGGCTTATAAAATGCTCGCTCAAGGGCGAACTCCAAGTATGATGCCGACCTAGAGGTCGGGCTTATAAAATGATTCGCTCGAGGGCGAACTCCACGTATGATGCCGAACTGGAGTCAGGCTTAGAGTGCCGATACTGTTTATCGGGTTTGAACTGGTGTTGGTGAAAACCACCAGCTATGTGCTGCGCATTGGAGCGGACAGGCTTAATCGCCGATAACGTTCTATCGGGCTTGAATCAGTGTTTGTATCGCGTAGCGAATTACCGATTATATGCTTTGCATTGTAGCGGACAGGCTTAGATGCCGATAACGTTCTATCGGGCTTAGGTCGCCGACAACGCTCTGTCGGGCTTAAAGTGCCGTGCATGAAGCGACGGGCTTAGATGCCGATAACGTTCTATCGGGCTTAAAGTGCCGTGCATGAAGCGACGGGCTTTTCGTTGTAGAGAAATCCATGCTGATGGCGAGCCTGTAGCAGAGAGCTCGTAATAAGATAGATTGTAATAAATGAGCTCGCTGATGTGGAGCTTGTAATAAAGTGATCTCGCTAAATTTGGAGCTTATAATAAATGAGCTCGCTGATACGGAGCTTGTAATGAATGCTTATTTTGCTTTTGTGACGATTCTCCCAAAGTATTTTTGAGTTCGAACCTTTATTGCGGACTCGAAATATTCACCTTTTTCGAGTCCGCTATTTGGGTCCGACATATCCGTATATATATATATATATATATATATATATATATATATATATATATATATATATATATATATATATATATATATATACGGCCCCCTTGTTTTTGGCGAGGTCGAGGACGTTCAAGCGTCGAACTTGCTAAAAATAATTGAATTGAAAGCCTTACTTGTTTCTGTTGAGCTCGATGACTGAATTAAAAATCCGATGTACGGCCCCCTTGTTTTCGGTGAGATTGAGGGCGCTAAAAAACTGAGCTCGCCGAAAATACTTGGGGCGAATAATAATACTTGTCTCGAATCGGACCTGTTTTGTTGCACTTTTTGACTTGATCGAAAAATCCGATATATGGCCCCCTTGTTTTTGGTGAGGTCGAGGGCGCTAAATATCGAGCTCGCTAAAAATAATCGATAATAAAGTCTGACTTGAACTTGATAACGGAATCAAAAAAAATTCCAATGTGTGGCCCCCTTGTTTTAATCAAGGTCGTTGCGGGCTTGGTTAAAATAAATGTATAATTCAGGTCATTCCCGTCTGTTTTAAAATTTCTCCCTGCGGCCCCCTTGTTTGGGACAAGATTGAGATTGTGAGTAACTTGTCTGAAATAAATGTTGAGGTCGAGCTTTAATTGGACTTAGAGCTTGCCGACCGAGGTCGGGCTTAGAGCTGGCCGATAGGTCGGACTTAGAGCTGGCCGACCGAGGTCGGGCTTAGAGCTGGCCGATGGGTCGGACTTAGAGCTGGCCGACGAGTCGGACTTAGAGCTAGCCGACTGGGTGTCGGGCTTAGAGCTGGCCGATAGGTCGGACTTAGAGCTGGCCGACCGAGGTCGGGCTTAGAGCTTGCCGACTGAGTATCATTCACATAAGCCATAAATCTCACACAACCCAATCTGAAAGTCTGTCTCAAAACACGTCTGCTTCAATACGGGCTTGAGTGGTTCGTAATAAGAGAACTCGAACGTGGAGAGATTGAGAGCTCGTATTTTATTATGTGTGTAGCAATGGACCATTACCTTTCAAATATGGTCTAGCATATTTCTTGCCTCCTTTTCTTTTGCGAAAGTAATATATGACAATTATTTTTTATACTCTTAAATATATATGTTATATGATAGGCATAATATAACACACCTGCTTTAATATGTATAACAAATCCCGTAGCACTGTTATTTGGAGCGGCTTGTAATACTTGATTTACTGTCGTGAAATCCAACCTCAAGAATGCAATCCATCCTCCAAATTGTTTACTGCTTTTGCAGTTTTAGGCCATGAGAAATGAAGCGGCCCGTTAGATTCTTCTTGTTGTTGAAACAATTCTTCTTGTTGTTGAAACAACACACTTTCATCTTCATTATCAATTTCCACTCCACTTCCGGACACGCTCCAGCAACTAACCGACGCCAGAGGTTCCGCTACTTCCGATAATAAACAAAGACTTGAGCTGGCTCAAGATGAAACCAATTATGCCGCCGTGAGCAGCCATTCCACCGCCTTGTTCGGCAGATCATACCCAAGTCTATCTTGTAGATCGTAGAACTGTATCGACCTCGGAACTGAAAGACGAACTCGCCGGTCCCGGAGCCCTCTTTGAGGTCCAAACTTTGCCTGGAACCCAGGTCTGCCAATTTCCTTCTAAGGCTTGGATCCACACCAAAGAACAAGATTTGGGGTTGAAAGGAAATTGATCCTCAAGGAGCTGTATTACAAATGACGAATCTTTGAAGATGGGTCTTCTTCTACTTCATGGGTGAAGGTTTTGTTCTTGATTTTCCTCATTACTCAGAACGAATGAAAGGCCATTGTAGATCTAAATGGAGATTTTGTAGATTTAGAAGGAGATCTAGTCGATCTAGATAAAGGTTTGGTTATTGATCTTGCTGAAAATTTTGAGATCTAGATGTAGATCTTGTCGAAGACTTGGCCGGAAAACCAAAAATGGGCGGTTTCAGGCCGCCGGAATTTCTACATCTGGCCGGAAAACGTTGAAAAAATGTCGAGTTCCCGGTAACGGAGCCAACTGATGTTGCGTAAAACATCAGGTTTGCGGTAACAGTGTTTAACTGAGGGATATAAGGCTATATAAAGTGTATTTTAGTGGTGTTTTCCGGTGGCGCTTGGTGGCGGCCATGGATTCCGGCGGTGGTGCAATGTAAGAGACGAAGACGGGGGCAATTCGGCTTTGCCTTTTGTTCTATATATTATTCTGCCCATATCTCAAATGAGTTTACAAAGCTCCCTATTTATAGGAGATGGAAACTTAGTCGTTAAGTAAACTTAATAGTTAAGTAAACTTAGTAGTTAAGTAAACTAAATATTTAGATGGTAAGTGGATCGAATATCTCGGCGGCGTCCACACAGGATCGAGGTCGCTGGCGGACCCGTTTATTGACTGAGGTCGCGTGTCGGCCCCGTTTATTGACTGAGGTCGCGTGTCGGCCCCCCTAATCCCCTTTTGTTGCTGCATAAGGTTGAGGTCTTGAAATGGATCCGGAGACTCGCGGCTCTAATTTGGCTTGTGAGCTCGCGGGTAGCAGTGGCCGGTGGCCTTATCCTCTAACGTCGGTGGTCGGTCAGACCTGAATAAGGATCCGCGGACCTAAGTACGATTTAGGTACATCAATTACCACGATCTCTGATGGTCAACTCTGATGAAAGATAGTTCATTTTCCGTCCATATTCATTCCACATGTGGTGAATATCAAAGATTAAAGCTTCGGTCCTGATTCGATGACCGACGTGAACAATTCAAAGCATTGAAGTCTAAGAGATGTATTCGATGCACTTTCTTCCTCTGTTCACACCACTGTTTTACTCAAGTTCATCTAACCTGAGTTACCACGCCGGGTTAGCTATGGTAAATCGGCTTAACTCTTTTATTTTTTGTCTAATAGTGGTTCAGTCATGGTTTCATCATAGCCATGGTCTAATCGTCGGTCAGTCAGTTCATCCTTTATATTCAATCATTGTCGTGTGCTTCCTGCTATGGTCTAGGTTTGGTTGAATAAAAGGGTTGGACCCGGTCCCTTACTGTGACTGTGTAAACCCAATTTTTGTTCAATTCGTTTAGTGATATGAGAGGCAATGTTCAAATCCTGAGTTAATCACATGTTTATTTGCTGTATAATTATTAGCCTGACGGATCCAAGACAGAAATTACATGTTGATACACTCCAATCTTTATCAACTTGCCTTGTCCAAATATATCACATATGGTTGGTTTTTTTCTGAATTAGAAATTGGTTTCACACTATTAGGGCTTAGAGTCCTTCACCTCTACTCCCTATAAATAGTCACTTATATCAACATCACTGCTTACTCAAATTCACTAGCAATCCGACATTTTTACACACACAAAAGTCTTTGTCCTTCTTGTTGAGTTTGGAGCTCGAAATTTAGTAAATGAATGATATTGCAAGTTGTTAGACATATTCTAGTTTTAATGATGAGTGCCAGACTAGCTGTTATATAGCAAAGACAAAAGGATGTCTAGAATTAATGTATAGGTTTATTAGAGTTTGATCTTTGTATAGGTTTGATCAAACAAGCACTGTAAAGAGGTCAACTGACTTGATCAGTAGACCTATATAGGTCAGTAGAGTGTCTAGGACCTGCTGATGGTTGAAGGCTAAGGGTTCAAACTCAATAATAAAGGCTGAGGGTTTAAACTCATTTATGAAGGCTAAGGGATCAAACTTAGTATTAAAAGTCAAGGACATGGGATCAGAATTTAGGTAAGTTTGTGATGGCCTAAACTGATCACATATACCTTGTGTAGAAGGTCTAAGTTCCATAAAAAGTAATGTGATGATTGGAACTTGGTTATACTTAAAATGGTGTACTCTAACTTCATAATAAATTTTTTGATGAGAAGCAGTCAACTGAGGTGTTTATAAAACACAGCAGACTAAAAGTAAACTGATCTTATGTGTATATCAGCAGACCTATACAACAGGTGTCTGCTGAATGTAAAATTCGAATTAATCCAAGTTTTTCTAGAAGATTAAATGGATAAGGATGAATTACAAGCATTGGATTAATCAGTCAATCAATGGATAAGATGAAAGGGTCGTTGTAAGGATTTCAGAGACAAATCAAATGGAATTATTTCATTGGTTGACAAACAGACTGTCAGGAGGACACTGACACTGTCAGTATAAGACAGTAGAGGGAATTTTAAGGAATATCCAGACAATCTTGTAACGGTTGTTTTTTAAATTCAAATTCAAATCATAGGATTTGCACCTATAAATAGAGGACCCCTGATTCAGATTAAACACACAAGAGCAAGAGAAAAACAACTAAGTATTTGAGCAAGAACAAGCAATATCGATGAAGTGCAATCTTACCCTGCTGGTACAATCTGAGCTTTAAACATACTGATCAAGAATTTTCTTCAAGTGTTTCTGCAATCAAGTTCTATCCAGTATACACACTTGAATACTACAAGCTGCTGATCTTTTTATCTTGATCAAAGCATGCTGAAGCTGAATCACTTTCTTGATTCAACCTCTTCTTTTTCAAGAAGAACCTGAAGACGGAGAAGCACTGCTGAAGTGTCAGGGACTGTTGTGTTTTGTGGTGGATCTGGTGAAGAGGAAATCCTACCCTTCAAGGACCAGTGGAATGCTTAGGAGCAGCAATCCTACCTATTTCTAGTGTTAAGTTTGTGAAGCCATAGTCATTGGTCAAAGACAACTAGTTTAGGGATTTTTGTAACAGCTATCTCAAAAGTCTCTAGTGAATTTCCTCCAACATCACAGGAGAAGAGTGGTCTGATAGGATTACACCTCCTGGAACCACTATAAATCTTGCCTCGTTTAATTTACTGCATTTACTTTCTGCACTTTACTTTATTTGCATGCTTATCACATCAACCTGATGAATTAGCGACTGGAATCACACTACTTGCACTACGGAGTATCTAATACTTAGTATCATCTTTAATCAACAAGTATAAAAGATTAATTTAATATATTCTGCTGCAACAGATTCAATAGTTTCAATAGTAAGCAGACTACTAAAAGTCAACAGACTATTGACCCTGCTGAGTTTGTAAACTCCAAAAAGTTTTAAGTGTTAAGTTTATTCACCCCCCCTCTAAACCTAACCAAAGCCTTTTCAAGGGACCAACAATTGGTATCAAAGCAAATCTTTTGTTCTGAAGTAATCCTACTTGTTGTGCTTGTGAAAAATCTTTGAACAATTTTTCATGTTTATGTTTCAAGTTTTTGCATCATGGATAACAACCAGTATGCTAGGACAATGTTGATGTGCTCTCTAGATCGCTTTGATGAGTATAATCGTCGGATGCAGGCTTATCTAGCTACTTTTCATGATGAGATGATGGATGTGCTGATTGATGGACCACTTGAGATCACCAAAGTCATAACTGTGGATGTCCAAAATCAATCTATTCCAAAAGCAAAGAGTGAATGGTGTGCTGAAGATAGAAAAAGGGCGAATCTGAACAAAATTTCTATTGATATCATCTACAGAACTTTAGATATCAATATGTACATGAAAGTGAAAGATTACAAAACTGCCAAAGAACTATGGGAAAGATTGTAATTTATCTGTGAAGGCACTGATGTAATAAAAAAGAACAAGATTAGTGTGGTGAAGCAAAAATTTCAAGAGTTCAAGATGAAATCAAATGAGACCATTGAACAGATGGAATCTAGGTTCAATGCGATTCTGGATGAACTGACCCTACGGAATGTTGTATACAAAAGAAGAGATCAACACCAGGATTCTCAAATCCTTACCTGCAAAAGAAGTCTAGGAAATGAAGATTACTTCTATGGAGGATTCCATGAGACTAAATGAGGAAGACACCTTCAAATCATTTTCTGATCTCAAAGCTGATGAATTCTGCAAGGATATTGTTGCAAGTGCTGAGAAAAAAGCAACAAAGACAACAACACTGGCTGCCACTCATAATGAAGAATCATCAAGTGTTCAAGAGGATGTTCTAGATGAAATTAAAGAGCAAATAGCCCTATTGACTAAAAGGATAAGAATGATGAAATTTGGAAAATCATCTCCAAGAAATTTTGGCAAGAAAACAACTGAGGAAAAGAATGAATCAAAGAAGGATCATGACTTTATGTGCTTCATTTGCAAGAAACCTGGACGCTTCAAACCTGATTGTCCTGAGTTAAAATAAAAGAAGGATCCTGACAACCTGTTGTTTAACTGTAAGAAGCCTGGACATTTTAGACCCGACTGTCTAGACCTGCTGATGAACAAAGGTTAGCAAAGGAGACCTGGTAGAAAAGCATTGGTTGTTGATGATGAATCTAGCTATGAAGTGGAATCTAAAAATGAAAATGAATCCGATGACACTGCTCTCATAGCATATATGGATGATTATGCTTTCATGGCTCATATGGATGAAATGGAGGAGGTATACAATTATGTATCTATTAACACTCCTATTGAAGGTGAATGTGAGACTACTGGTGGTTCCAATCCAAAAATTTCTGACATGGAAGAACCTCTAGATTCCCTCCTTAATCAACTGAGGATAACACAATCTGGTTATGAGATTGTGAAGGCTGAAAGAGAAACACATCATGCGGAAATCCAAAGATTGAATGCTGAATTAAGAATTCTCAAAGGCATGGAAAAGGATTATGAACATAATCGGTATAAGTCTGCTGCACCAGCAGTGGAAACTGAATCTGTTGCACAATCAAGTTCTACAACTGCATTCAAATATGGGAAGCCTTATGGTGATAGAACAAGCCTTGGATTTGACACTCAACAACCTTCTAAGGATGGATCAAGTAAGGCTGCTGAACCTAGTGCCAGAATTGGTCCTAAGGTTGTGGCTGCACATGATCCAACACCTCAAAAGGTTGCTGAGGCAGTAAAGCCTGCTGAATTCTTCAAAGAAGATAAATCAGAAGTCCAAAGGGACAACAACACCTAACAAAAAGGTTACATCTAAAGGTAGGTCTGCTGGACCCTCTAGACCTGCTGATAACAGGTCTGCTGCAAGATTTGCTGGACCAAATAAAGCTAATCCTAGATCAGCAAATAACCATAAATATTCTAAGGATAAGAATGTTAAACCCAAGAATGTTAATCATTCAAGGGAAGATTGAAATATTCCTGCTCCTGCTGCTAGAAACAATAGATTTCACCATAATGCTAAGGCTAGACCTTAGTAGTGGACTCAGCAGAGACCTCAACAGAGACCATATTACAGTGTTGTACCTAACAAACAGCAATCATATGGTTATGCTAATGCTTCTAACAACATAAATCACTTCAAACAGCATTATGTACCAAAGGGCAAGAAACCATAAGTGAATGCTACACAACCAAGCACTAGATTCTTTGGAAATGTAGCATACATATATGAAAGAAAGTGCAACACTTTTCAAACAAGACCTTATGGAAATTTGCCAAGGGTTGTACTTACCACTGACCACCATGGACCCAAACAGGTTTGGGTACCTAAAACATATTAATTTGTTTTATAGGGTGTCTGTTACTTTGACAGTGGATGTTCCAGACATATGACAAAGAGGAAACACTGTTTGATGGATTTTGTTGCAAGAGATGGACCAAAAGTCAATTTTGGAAACAAAGACACACCTGGATATAGAAGAGGATATGGTATTAGTGAAGAATGGACTTGCAATCAAGAATGTTGCATATGTTGTAGGACTGGACTACAATCTGCTGAGTACAAGTCAATTTTGTGATATGGGATATCAAGTAACTTTTGAAAAAGAACATTGTATTATCACGAGTGAGATGGGACAACAAGTTGTACTTGCTGAAAGAAGACAACAAAACATGTATGTTGTAGATTGGACCATAGCTGTTCCAGAAACCTGTCTCATTGTGCATACAAAGTCAGAACTAAATTGGTTGTGGCACAAGAATTTGAATCATCTAAACTTTGATGATATCAATCAGTTGGTGCAGAAAAAGCTGGTAATAGGTCTACCTGAAATCACATATAAGAAATATGGAATATGTGATGCTTGTCAACAAGGAAAACAAATAAAGTCAAGTTTCAAGTCAAAGACTCAACAATCAACCAAAAGAGTTTTGGAGCTGATGCATATGGATCTTTTTGGACCAGTAATATCAACAACAATAACTGGGAAAAAGTACACTCTATATTAGTGGTGGATGATTATTCAAGACATGCTTGGGTAATTTTCATGAACAAGAAAAGTGAAACACTTCAAAAGATGCATGAACTTTTGAAGAGACTACAAAATGAGAAGAGTGTGATAGTAGTGAAGATCAGATCAGAGAAGGGTACTGAGTTCCTCAACAAAGTCATAAGAGAATATTGTGAACAGAATGATGTGCTGCATCAACTAGCTGCCACTGGAACTTCTCAGCATAATGGGGTTGTTGAGAGAAAAAACAAGACTTTTAAGGAAGCATGGAGGACTATGATCTGTGAAGCAATGTTACTGGAAAGGTACTGGGCTGAAGCAATCAATACAGCATGCAACACACAGTATAGAACTTCAGTGAACAAAAAGCTTATGAAGACACCTTATAAGAATTGGAATGGAAGTAAACCAAACATGTCATACTTTCGTCCATTCGGAAGTAAATGCTTTATCTTGAATCATAAGGAGCAACTGAAGAATTTTCAACCAAAATCAGATGAAGGAATTTTCTTGGGTTATTCTTCAGTCAGCAAGGCTTTTAGGGTGCTGAACAAAAGGACGCTAAAACATGAAAAATCTATACATGTTGTTTTGGATGAACCAAAGTTCACTGGAATGGAAAATTAAGAAGTTTTAGAACCTCCTATACATTTAGAAGTCACTGATCCAGAATATGTGGATATTCTAAAGAGAATAAGGGAATTAAAGGTCTATGATTCTGGAACTGAAGAAGCCCCTGCTGGAGGACCTACTGGTAACTCTACTGATACAACAACAGATACAGCTCAAGGATCTGCTGATCCCCTAACTGAACCAACAGCAGACCCTGCTGGAGATCAAGTTTTTGTAAATTAAGCAAATCATGATTTACAGTGGTTGAAGGATCACCCTGCTGAAGAAGTGATTAGTAATGTACAACAAGGTGTAAGGACTAGAAGACAATTAGAAGCAATGTTCACATGTTTTCTGTCTCAACCGGAAACTAAATTTGTTGAAGAAGCAATTACTGATCCTGATTGGATAATTGCTATGCAAGCAAAACTGAATGAGTTTGAAAGAATTCAAGTGTGGACACTAGTGGAAAGGCCTGATCATGCAAATAGCATTGGTACTAAATGAGTTTACAGAAATAAGTTGGATGAATCTGGTGCCATTGTTAGAAACCAGGCTAGACTAGTGGCAAAGGGCTATTCACAAGCTGAAGGAATAGGCTTTGATGAGACATATGCCCAGTTGCAAGATTAGAAGCAATAAGACTGTTTTTGGCATATTCTGCATGTGAAAACTTCAAGGTTTACCAGATCCATGTAAAGAGTACATTTCTTAATGTCATTCTAGAACAAGAAGTTTATGTTCAGCAACCTCTTGGTTTTGAAGTTGAAGATCAAGAAGATAAAGTGTATAGACTCAACAAGGCACTTTATGGACTAAAGCAAGCACCAAGAGCTTGGTAATTCTTGGTGAATAATGGTTTTACCAAAGGAATCATTAACAAGACTCTTTTCAGAATCAATGAAGGAGACATCACCCTACTGGTGCAGATTTATGTGGATGGCATCATATTTGGTTCTGAAAATGAAGTGTTATGTGAAAAGTTTTCCAATCTCATGAAAAGCAAGTTCCAAATGAGTATGATGGGAGAAATGAACTATTTTTTGGGATTGCAAGTCAAGCAGATGCATGATGGTATCTTCATTCATCAAACCAAGTATACCAAGGAGCTACTGAAGAAGTTTGGTATGGAAAATAGCACCAAAGTATCAACTCCTATATGTACAAGCATTACTTTGGATGAAGATAAAGAAGGTAAATATGTTGATCAGACTTTATACAGAAAGATGTTGATCAGACTGTAAAGATGTTGATCAGAATTTAGGTAAGTCTTTGATGGCCTAAACCGATCACATATACCTTGTGTAGAAGGCCTAAGTTCCATAAAATTTAAAGTGATTATTGGAACTTGGTTATACTTAAAATGGTGTACTCTAACTTTATAATAAAAAGTTAGATGAGAAGCAGTCAGCTGAGGTGTTTATAAAACACACAAGACTAAAAGTCAGCTGATCATGTGTGGATATTAGCAGACCTATACAACAGGTGTCTGCTGAATGTAAAATTTGAATTAATCCAAGTTTTACTGGAAGATTAAATAGATAGGGATGGATTACAAGCATTGGATTAATTAGTCAATCAATGACTAAGATGAAAGGGACGTTGTAAGGGTTCTCAAGTATCTTAAAGAAACTTTGGCAGTAGGGATATGGTATTCAAAATATGGAAGTTTCAAAGTTATATCCTACTCAGATTCTGATTATGCTGGGTGCAAGAATGATAGAAAAAGCACCACAGAAAGTTGTCAGTAGATGGGAAATAGACTTGTTTCCTGGTTTAGCAAGAAACAGAATTCTATATCAACTTCTATATGCACAAGTCCTTTGGTTAAGACATCAATTAAGGGATTATGGGATTGAAGAAAGAAAATTCCCATAATGTGTGACAATACCAGGGCAATAGCAATCACAGAAAATCCTGTTTTGCACTCAAGAACCAAATATATTGATGTGAGACATCATTTTATAAGAGATCATGTTGAAAAGAAAGATGTTTTGGTTCTCTACATTCCTACTAAAGATCAACTTGCTGATATCTTTACAAAGCCTTTGGATAAAGAGAGGCTTGCTATGTTAAGGACTGAACTTGGAATCATCAAGGTTGACTGACCTGCTGATAGCCAGCAGAGTACTGGAATTCACCAAGGGGACTAGTCTTTGCCCTGATGGGTGCGCTCACTTGGCAGATTAGTCATTGGTATCAACAATTTCAAGTGCTCATATAATTTGGACAATTTTGCAAATGAAGTTGCCAAGGGGATTGGTCTTTTCCCTGCTGGGTGAGCTCATTTGGCAGATCAGTCATTGGTATTAAACTTCATCTTGCATTATCAATTGGACAAAACTATGGTGTACGAAGATCAGTTGTGTTATAAGTATCAGCAGACCCCTGAACCTGCTGAATCATATCAGTAGAGTATATCTGCTACAAGTTTGCTGTGACTGAGTCTGTTGAGACTCTATGTTGCTCATAAAGTCAATCTTTAATGAAAGTCAATAGTGGAGTAAATGGATATTAATCTTATCTTTATTAAAGTTGTTTTAAGGACATAACCGTTACTAATATAGTGGGATAAGTTAGTGGGACACGTGGCACTATCATATTAATTTCAACTTGAAATCATGCATAGTGCTATAGTACGTGCACAGTACCTGCCTGAGGTATCCTACCCACTACTACTACTGCCTATATATTGCAGTTTGTGTACAAAGGTTTCACACTACTTTTCTCTGCGATTTCTTACACAATTGTGAAAACAAATTTTCAATCTTCGTCTTCTCAAATTCAACTTATCAATGGCGGCTGAAGATGTATATCTTGGATCTAGCCAAAGTGTTAGAGGCTATGTCACAAATGGAAATGTAACAGCAATGGCGATTAATCTGAGCAGAAGAATAAGGAAATATGAAGGCCTAGAAAACGTACTCAACATCATATTGGTAGATATTCTTACAAAAATGTTTGTGATTTTTGGAGAAACATGGTGATTAGAGCAGATACAGAGGAGTTTACAACAACTGTAAATGCTCAGGAGATTGCTGTTTCATCAGACCTGCTGAGAGAGGTCTTTGGATTTAGTGAAGGAAATCGAGCTCCTACAAGCCTAGAAAGTATGGAGTTAGCATGATTGGCATTTGTGGAATCAATTAGAACAAATCTAAAGTTTCTTTGGGTATCAATGTCAAACACATCTGTTTTGAGTATAATCTGCTTAGCAAGTACATAGCAAGGAACCTTTGGGTTTGCCTGTTATTTATGATACTTTATCAGGATTTAAAATAGACCTGATGATTATCATATCTTGAAGTATGAAGTTTGACATGGCTGGTTTCTTTGTGCATTATATGAAGAAGGTAATGACTGAGGATAAAGAAGCCATTAAGAAGAGGATAAGAGACAAGAAACCTGTTGGATATATGGGTTTAGGTTTCTTTGTCAAAGCTAAAACTTTAGGATTAATGATTCATAGTCTGATGAATCACCTAAAGATTGTTAATATTGCTCCCTCCACCATTAACTTGGCAAAATACAAGCCATAAATCAAAACACCCATTCCTGGCTTAGATGATGATGATGAGGTACAAGAAGTGGAAAGTGATGAGAATCAGGAGCAAAGAACAAAAGCAAGAGATGATGTTCAACCTGCTGCATCAAAGAAGACCACAAAGAAGAGAAAAGCTTCTGATACAAGGAAGATAACAGGGATCTTAAAGCCAAAAAGAGGTCAAAGAAACAAGTAGAAATTGCCAAATCTACCGAGGTTGGCATTGCAAATGAACCTACTGAGCCTGCTACACCTATTAAGAAGACTGCTGCAGAAATACATAGAGAACAGGCCAGAGAGGCATCAAAGAAAAGAAAATCAATCAGCAAGGAGCAATTGGAACAAACTCCTGTTGGTTCTCCAGATACACCTTCCAAGATGCAAAAACAAGTTGCCAAAAAGAAGGGAAGACATGTCATATAGAAAGAGTTGAGGATTCTGGAGAAACAAAGAGAAATAGAATAAGTTGTTGTTGAGACAGAGCCTACTGTGGAGGCTACTGAAGTGATAGAAGACCCTACTGAGACTGCAAAAACTCAGGGGGAAGATAATATGGATGAGATCCCTATTGAGGAGAATACAATTCAGGGGGAAGAAAGTGTACCACAACGGGAAGTAGTAGACACAAATGTACATGTTCAAGAGTCTACTGATATCTTTGTGTCTACTGAAGAAACTCTGTCTCATTTAGTTGAGACATTTGGCAGTCAACAAGTTGATAAATCTGCTGCAAGGAAGCCTTCCATGCCATATGAAAGGAAGACCTAGAAGCCTAAGGAAAATCCCGATTTTAAGAAGATTGCACAGTATTTTGCATGGAAGTTTGGCTTTTACAAGAAACAGAAGCCTGCAGCAGACCCCAAGACACGATTTGAAGAGTGGGTTTTTGGAATTCTTGGGGTAGAGAATTTGTTAGGATTAATTGATACATATCTCCTAGAAATGAGACTACTGGAAATAATAGAAGATGGGAGAAAGAAAGGAAGCATAATGTTCAAAGATCCTAAGTTCACACCTTTTGATGATAGTGATGATTCATCTTCCTCTAATTCAGATGATGATCATCCAATGCATCATGGAGAGTCCAATGGTGTTGTAAAGGAGAAATCTACTGAGCCTGCTGGACAAGGATCAACTAAAAAAGAAATAGAGCAACCTACTGAGGAAGATAAGTCTGCTGAGGGTCAGCAGACTGATGATCTAGAACAAGAACTGTTTGCTTCGTTCACTGAAGATTTTGAAGTACGGATTTCTACAGCAACAACTCTTGAAGTTTCAATTTTAAAGAATACTACTGAAGTTGTTATGGTTGAGCAGACTGATGTCATTTATGAGGAATCTGCTCAATATCAAGACAATATTGATACTGATGAAACTTTGGCACATGATGCTAAAGTCTTAAGAGAAATTGCTGAAGTTGGAGGTGTTTTGGTAGAGAACATGGATGTTTTTCCTACTGTTGAAAAGATAGGGGTTTAGTCTGCTGAGTTTCAGACACCAACTGAAAAAAGGTCGAACTGGAGGTCCAAAATACTGAGGATCAAACAGTACTTGGACAAGGTTGGATATGATGTTGGGATTGGAGGAATACCCTGTCACTAGCATGGAGGCTGCTGGGGATGCAACAATCTGAAGAGCAACTTCTTGATTATGATTATAGGGATGAGGAATTCCAATTACCACAAGAAGAAGAAGAAGAACCTGTCTATGATCATTTTTCTGATGTGGATGAAGAGGGTCCTGAGCCCTATGAATGGGACCGAACAAGGGCCATTGTGGTAAGAGTTCCAAGGGCTGATGATAATGTTGAAGAGCCTGCTGGGAACTTTGCTGGAAACATGGCTGGTATTGCTGCCACAGTACCAGCATACATCTTGGAAGAATTGAGGGCTATAAGGGATGATATTACATAGCTGAGGACTCAATTGAGATATAGCGAGCAAAGATTTGAAGATCTCATAAATTTGGTGGAAAATAGAGGCAGAACCACTGAAAACAACTGCTTCAAATGCACAAACTTGCTGTTCAGAGTCAGAGACATTTATGAGAATCTTGAAAAGGTGTCCAGTGCAGCAAAACTCAATCACAAGGCTGTTACTGAATCTTTTGCTAATTTGAACAAGAAAGTTGAGAATTTGAGTTCAAACACTCAGTCATCTGATCCTAAACTTATAGAAGGGATGAATCTGCTGCAGCAAACAATTGAAGGCCGGATTACTTCAGTTGATACAAGACTAGAAATTATGGAAGGACAGCTAAACAATCTAGTTAATACACAGGAAGTGTTTTAGGCATACTGAACCTTTTTATTGATGATATCAATATGGGAGAAGAAGGGCAAATAGCAGAATCAAAAGAGGCAGCAAGAATTTACAACAAGAAGAGGTTTGAGGCTGATATTAATGCTTTTAGAGCCCTGATAACACTCTAAATGCACCATTATATTAACCTTTATTTACCCTGAATTCTGCTCTAGAGAATGTAGATAAGCCCATTATTGTGAAGGAATATATGTTAAATGCTGAGTGCATGTTCCTAAGTTCCTAATTCTACATCTGTGTTATTATCCCGAAGATTTGGTACT
Source organism: Gentiana dahurica var. dahurica (assembly GCA_024500145.1). Classification (NCBI taxonomy): domain Eukaryota; kingdom Viridiplantae; phylum Streptophyta; class Magnoliopsida; order Gentianales; family Gentianaceae; genus Gentiana; species Gentiana dahurica. Next base: position 55,460,079 of record CM044896.1, on the reverse strand, counting down.
GTTTTGCCTCGTTTTATGTATTTTCAGGATGTATCAAATATGGAGCATTTAAGGACGGAGCTAGACCAGAGGAAGAAGTATTGGGCCAAGTGAAGTGAGTACAGGAAGAGATCTACTAAAAGAAAAGAAGAAAGTCAGGCTCGGTTTACCATGGGCTAGGCCGGATAAACCGAGCGTCTTAGGGAGCAAGAAATCAATTCTGCCGCATCTACTAGGTCGGTTAGGGATTCTATGAGTCATAAGTCGGCCAATGTATCTATATAAGGCCGCAGAACTGAATATCTTACATATCTTTTTATAAATCTTCAATTACATTATACAATTTGATGAAATAAAGTTCTTGTTGGTCCCTTGGAAAGGCTGACACAAGTTTAGAGGGGGGGGGTGAATAAACTTGTCACCAAAAACTAGATCTAAAACGATTAAGATTCAGTTTTAAATTGTGTGGAGTTCAGCTGACTAATCTGAGTCTAAGTCAAACTGACTTATAACAGAACTGAGTCAACTGGCAGCGGATTTAAGTTTTAGCCTTTATCTGGATCTTGTTGTTTCAAAGAAAAAGCTAATTATGCAAAACTGAATTCTGGTGAATGTCAGTTTGTGAATTGTGAGTGATTATAACAATCAATTTCAGTACGCTATATAAACAATGATAAATGCTGAATAAATAAATAACAGAATGTAAATGCGTAAAGTAAATAGAGCAAGATTTATAGTGGTTCCAGGTGGTGTAATCCTATCAGTCCACTCTTCCCCTGTGATGTAAGAGGAAAAATTCCACTAGAACTCTTTGAGGTAAGCTGTTACAAAAAGTCCTAAACGATATTCCCTGACTAATCTCTAACTTCACTGTCTAAACAATCAAAGAACAAGTAGGATTGCTGCTCAAACTGCTTGAGCCACTGGTTCTTGGTGGGTTGTGTTGCTTCTTCACCAGCTACCACCACAAACATAGTCTACCCGACTGCTACAACAACTGTCCTTAGAAAATCTTTGACCGGATTGCTTCACAGTCTAAACCTTTGATTGAAAAGCAAAGTTGGGCTGAGAATCAATAAATTGATTCTTGCTTGTGGTTCTTCTAAGTGTCAAATTCTGGATTTGATCGATGTAGCTTGAAAACTTGAAGAAATCTAGATATGATCTTGTTGAGCGCAAATAGTGATAGAAATTCAGATGAACAAGACTTGGGCACAATAATACTTGTATTCGTGTGAATTCGTGTGTTTGATCCTTGATGCCAAGTCCTCTATTTATAGCGTGAGGTCCAACGTTCATCTTGCTTGAATTTGAAATGTATCAACGTCTATATTTTCCGATGTCAGATGTCAGTGACCGTTCTGACATGTATGTTCTTCATCCAATAAAATTCCTTGATTTATAACGTTCGAAGGCACTTTCAGTTGCTTGGAAGGCTGACTAGAAAACTGAGTATCCTGATCAGTTTTATACTGAGTATGTCAGTTATCTGTTTGTTCACTGACTTAGAGCGTTAACTGAGTTTTTACTCTTCTTCAAAACATAGTACTCTATTATTCTGATTTTATATGACTTAATCAGAGTACACCATTTCTTTAAATAAATCATCCAAGATATCATTATCCTTATGATTCTTAGGTCTTCTTTCAATATCCATAAAGTCAGTTCAGGCTATCATAGACTTACCTGAATTCTAACTTTACAATCTCGGCTTTGATCTTCCTAACTGAGTTTGAACCCTCAGTTCTTCAATCTTCTACAAATGAGTCTGTGTCCCTCAGTTCATCACTTACTGAGTTTGTTCCCTCAGCCTTTAGTACTAGATAAGCCAATCAAGTCTGTGTCCTTCAACGAACTTACTTTCTGCAGTTCTGAGTAAACTTCAATTTTTGGTTCTGAGTGACATATTCAGTTTTATGTCATGTTCCAATTTTCTAGATGATTTCCACTTTTTGGTTTTACGACACTTCTATCTATTACAATGCTTGTCTGATATAACCTATACAATTATCAGACTCTAGCAAAACCTATACATTCAGTTCTAGACATCTTTTAGCTCTTCACTATAACAGCTAGTTTCAGCACTTTATCAATGGGGTGTAAACAACCAAGTAACTAAATAAGATGAATCATCATCAAAACTAAAATTTTATTTCCAACAGTTCTTCTAAGCTTTTGAAAATTAATTTCTGGTTTCCTTCCCTTCCTTGCCATCTCTAGCTTGAGTGGATCAAGCTAGATCTTCATTGTTGAAGGTATGAAGCTTTGAACGTTCCTTTATGTCTTTAATATGGTAGATCTGCTTGTATTTACATGTTTTAGTTAATCTGCATGTTTAACGACCCCATAATTTACTTAGATTAATCAGAGCAGAACAATGTAGACCCAAAAATAGGAAAAGCCGCCCCCGATAAACCGGCGGTCTATACCGGTTTACCGAGGAAAAATTTAGAAAACCTAATCTGGAGGTTCAACGTCAGCTACGTTGATCGACAGAAATAATTAAAACGAGTAATAGGTCTGGCCAATCTAGTATTCGTAACTCATAAATTAACATGAAGTACTGATAGTGAAGTGTTAATTAGGACATTCTCTTGATGGACCCCAGGAACGTGCTAATTAGTGTCGATAGCTACCCAGACGGGTTAGCGGTATGAGTTATCACTCAATACTGGAAATTCTAGTTCTTTATGCGTATGGGCTATCACGGACCAATTAAGAAGGGTAGCTGGCGTATAGAATATCTACTACCATGGTCGGAGTAGATAGGGTTAGGAGTTGCACCCGTAGCTTAAAACTGAATTAAAAGCTCGATTAGTTTACGGAAATTATGTGGGGAAGTAAACATAAGGATTAACTAAACCAAGTTAGCAGATAGAAGGGATGGCGGAGGAATACCATGTTTCTTTTATGTTTATCGTTGGCCAAAGACCATATATGTGTCTTCTTAACTAGATTAGAATCGTTTATACTTGAGTTGCATTGTCTCTGTGGGATCGACCATGATTTTCCCTTGCTATACTGCGATTGACCGAGTACTCTTGCTAGTAATATGGATGTTAGTGACTTACACGCGATGAAGCCCATGCCCCTGGAAGAGTACAATTGACTGATGATCTACTGAAAGAGTTCAAGACTGCTTATTATTCAAGAAGGAAACCCTACCATGATATGACTTTTATAGAAGGTCTAGAATCCTTCCTTGCAAACAAACAATGGGAAGCAAGAATCTGATCCTTAAGAGCTACATCAAGAGGAGGTCATAGAGGAAGATGACAGTCTGTTGAGGAAAGATTAAGAAATTTATTAGCAATAGATTCTTTGGAATAATTCAAGCTATTCTATATGAGACAAGGATTCAACTGGCAAAGCATTCAGTTGACTCTACCTGAGGCTTGGAAGAGATGGAAGTTGGTTCATACATGTATTGATTTCTCTACACTTGAAAATCAATCGATGCTGGACAAGGTTAAGTAAATCAGGGAGTATCAACAGAAAAGAGATCAAGATAGAGACATAAACTAGATCAGTAGACTTGTTGGTCCCTTGGAAAGGCTAACACAAGTTTAGAGGGAGGGTGAATAAACATGTCACCAAAAACTAGATTATTACAATTAAGGTTCAGTTTTAACTTGTGTGGAGTTAAGCTAGCAAAGCTGAGTTTAAGTCAAACTGACTTATGACAAAACTGATTTAACCGGCAGAGGATATAAGTTTTAGCCTTTATCGGATCTTGTTGATTCTGTAAGAAAAAGTGAGTATACAAAACTGAATTCTGGCGAATGTCAGTTTGTGTGCTGTGTATGCTTATAACAATCAGTTTCAGTATGCTTATAACAAATATAAATGCTGTAAAAATAAGTAAATGCGTAAAGTAAGTAGAGCAAGAATTATAGTGGTTCCGGTGGTGTAATCATGTCAGTCCACTCTTCCACTGTGATGTAGGAGGAAAATTCCACTAGAACTCCTGGAGGTACGCTGTTAAAAAAAGTTATGATAGTCCTTGACTAATCCCTAGTGTCACTATCCAAACAACTAAAGAACAGGTTGGATGGCTGCTCTTCAACTGCTTGAACCACTGGTCCTTAGAGGGTTGTATTGACTCTTCACCAGCTACCACCACAAACATAGTCTACCCCACTGCAAATGTCACAACTGTTCTTGGCAACTCCTTGACCGGATTGCTTCACAGTCTAAACCTTTGATTAAGAATCAAAGTTGGGCTGAGAATCAATAAATTGATTCTTTCTTCTGGTTCTTCAAATGTCGAAATTTGGATATGATCGATGTAGCTTGAACACTTGAAGAAATTCTATATATGATCTTGTTGAGCACATATATTGATAGAAATTCGAATGAACTAGACTTGTGCACAAAACTGAGTTTCCTGATCAGTTTTATACTGAGTGTGTAAGTTTTCAGTTTGTTAACTGACTTAGAGCATTAACTGAGTTTTTACTCTTCTTCAAAATTTCAGTACTCTATTTATCTGATTTTATGTGACTGAATCAGATTACCCCATTTCTTATACAGATCATCTAAGATATCATTGCCCTTATGATACTTAGGTCTTCTTTCAAGATCCATAAAGTCAGTTCAGGCCATCACAGATTTACATGAATTCTAACTTTATAGTCCCGGCTTAAAATCTTCATAACTGAGTATGAACCCTCAGTTCTTCAATCTTCTTTAACTGAGTCTGTGTCCCTCAGTTCTTCAAATACTGAGTTTATTCCCTCAGCCTTCAGTTCTAGACAAGCCAACCGAGTCTGTGTCCCTCAACGAACTTACATTATTCAGTTCTGAGTGAAATTCAGTTCTAGGTGTATATCTTCAGTCTTATGTTAAGTTCCAGTTTTCTAGATGATTTCCAGCTTTTTCAATTTTACGACTCTTCTATCTATTACAGTGCTTGTCTAATATAACCTATACAATTATCAGACTCTAGTAAAACTTATACATTCAGTTCTAGACATCTTTTAGCTTTCCACTATAACAGCTAGTTTCAGCCCTTCATCAATGGTGTGTAAACAAACATATACTTAAATGATATGAATCATCATCAAAACTAAATTTCATTTCCAACAATTTTCCCCCTTTTTGATGATGCCAAAACCCTCCTTAAAAGAAAAGCTTAAAGATAACAACAATGCAAAACAAAGTAAAACTGGAAACTGGATTTCATTAAGAATTTTGCAAAAACTGGAATAGTTACACATTTGATAATAATAACTGAAATAAGATCTAAACATTTCCTTGTGTAACTTTGATAAACTTCTGTTCCTTATTGTAAAGACGATATTCTTGTTAAATCTTTGTATCTTCCTTGTTGAAAGTTCTGAGATAATCTACTTGACTTGTAAGTTTCCACTTTGTCCAAAGAATTAACTTAGGAAGATGTCTTTCATCTTTGTAGTAATCTTCAAATTCTGAAATATCAGCTTTCAGCTGTTCTTTCTTGTCTTTAATTTGAAGTTTTTCTTCAATTCTATTGATCTTCTTGTGATGTGCCATCATCTGATTGTGAAGAACATCATATAAGAAATAGGCAAGAGATTCTTCATGTTCTTGTGCTTGTTCTTGAGTTTAGTAATATTGTAATCTTGTACATATTTCATCCATTGTCAGAGTATCTCTTTTTTCATCAGGTTGACTGTACTTGGTGATGAGCTGTTCATCAGCGAGTTCTACAACATCCCTGACATAAGGATCTGCTGTTGATTTGCATTTCTTCAATTCTGTCAATTCAGCTTCAAGTTTCAGTTTTTCTTCACATAACTTCAGCTTTTCTTTCTCTACTTCCCCCTTTTTGGCATCATACAACTCATTGAGTAGCTGATGTGTTGCCTTCTGACCTGTTGACATATCTTTCTGGGAGGTGAGAGCTTATTTGAGCTGAGTTTCTAGACCATAAATGCGTTGATTGAGATGCCATTCAACTTGAGCATGAGTTTCTCGATCTTCCAGGGTTGTAACTTTGAGTTTTTCCTTGAGACTAAGAATCTCTGTAACTGATTCTGAAGTGGATTTCTTGATAGTATCCAACTTAGTATGAGCTGAGACATCAATTTTCTTCCTGTAATCCAAGTAACTGGAAATATGTGACAGAAGACCATTGTAATCATCCTTTTGGTTGAGCATATTCTTCAAACCTTCTTGTACTTTGCTCAATTTTTCTGTTGTATGCTTCTCAGATGGGTCTTCTTCTTCTGTTTCTTGGATTTTAGACTGACTAGCATCTTCAATTATCATCAGTTGCTGATTATCATTAGTTTTTTTGCTTCTTCTTCTTTGTGTCAGTTGTCTGATTTCCAACTAGCATTTCTTCTACCTTAGTATCAGTTTGCTTTGGTTTTTGTTCAAGCTGAGTGTTTCACTGCAAAACTGTAATTTTCTGAGCTTCTTTCCTTGAATCATCATCATTATCATCATATTTCTTCTCTAAAACTTCCTTCGGTATAGATGATGTGGTTGATTCAGTTCTCCAAGCTATCTCTTTGAATCTATTATAGCAGTTGGTGAGAAACTCTTCCACTGGATATAAGGCATAGATATTTTGTATTTCCAGTTTCTCTAACAATAATTTTTCTTCATTATGTAGAGTAGCTTCACCAGAATCTTCAGTTTTGAGCTTCATCTTCATTAGTTTGAGGATCCTTTCAGCATCGAAGATGAACTCTTTTGGTTGCTGAGTTACATGTTCCTCTTGCTCAACATGCATAACGGAAACTTGTTTCTCAGATATTTTCTATTTAAGGTGAGAAACAATCTTAGGAACCAAGGCCTTCAGCTTACTGACTCCAGTTGTCAGTTGTCGTTCCCTCTCAGTTGGTGCGAACTGACTTGAAGTACCTGGGAACAAACAACGTCCAACTGATTTTTCCCCTTGTGTCTCAGCTTTACTTTTAATTCCTTTCTGCTGAGCAATCTACTGAGACACAGTTTGCTTATTGGCTTCAGGTTGGGAAGTCTTCAAGGTTTCTTTCCTAGGAAGAGCTTGTGCTGCACCTATTGTAGATGAAGCAGCAGTTTGTTTTGCTTCATTCCCACCACTGAGTCTTTCCAAATAATATTGAATCACTAAGCTAAGTGATTTCTTCAGCCGAAATCTTCCCTCAGTTTGTCTTCCTTCAGCTTGGGCTCTGTGGACACTTGCTATTTCAGCCAAGTGTTGCTACTTGATCTGATTGAAAATGTATCCTGCCCAATTGAACTCAAATCCGTCCCAAATGACGTTCATTAGGTGAATACCATCTTCAGTTAATTTATTCAGCCCTTTGTGTTGTCCGACGGCATGTCTGCTGATCCATCTGTTGAGAAGACCAAATTCAGGTTTCAAGTCCTTAAGATATGTATCGACTGCTGCTGGTTGCTTTGAAGCTGAAATCTGCTTAAGAAAAGCTTCACGTTGGAGTGGCAGGCTAGCGCAATTGATTTCACTAGAGGATATTTGAAACCAAAAGGCTGTCTGATAATGTCTTCATTGACGAAAATTTTCTATCCACGAACTCTTGTTAGCAGAGAGTTCTTCAGCAACTTCATATTTCCAAAAATTGCAGTAGACCTTCCAAGTCCATATCTTGCTGCAATTCTGCTTCCAGCAGGTTTTGTAAACCTTATAATTCCTATATTCTCACTTATATGACTGGAGAGAAGGGTATTGCCACACATCTCTTCAAATTCTTTGAGTGTAAACGTATCAGGTTTGGCGATTAACCTTTCTTCTTGAGTTTGTTTTGAAGCTGTCATTTTTGAAATTGTTTAAGATAAAATTTCTGGCTGATTGAGAGAGAGGAAAATGTTTGATTTTTATTTTTGTAAGGAGAGAGTATGAAAAATGGTTGTATATATAAGAGTGGGACGGTTGGTGATTTGATCCATGATCTTTCAGATAGATTTTGTTCAACTTTTCAAATTTCATCATGGTTTGTATAACCGATGTGTGTACTATCTGACATTTTGGGGGTATACACGCTACAACTTATGAAAAAAAAACGGCGGTAATTAATTACAATGTAACCGTTGTTGGTTTTATCCGTTCCTTTATTGACTCTCCTTGACTGGGTGTAAGACTGACTAAGGTCAGTTTCAAGGTGTATTCAGTTGCGTAAAGACGTCAGTAGTTTAGTTTGAGATTGTTGATGTCAATGACTGATTTGTCAAGTGAGCTAACCCAGCATGACAAAGATCAATCCCCTTTATGAATCTCTGAGCTTAAATTGACTTAACTAACTTTAATAATCCCCAATTCAGTTCTCAATTTAGCAAACCTTTCTTTGTCCAGAGGTTTGGTAAAAATGTCAGCTAACTGATCTTCAGTTGGAACATAGAGAACTGTAACATCATTTTTCTCTATGTGACCCCTTTATAAAATGATGTCTCACATCAATGTGCTTGGTCCTTGAGTGCAAAAGTGGATTGTCAGTTATAGCTATTGGACTTGTATTATCACACATTATAGGAATCAGTCCATCTCTTATTCCATAATCTCTTAATTGTTGCTTGATCCATAAAACTTGAGCACACCAGCTTCAAATATTGATGTCGAGATTGAGTTTTGCTTCTTGTTGAACCATGACACAAGTCTATTTCCCAATAACGGACATGTGCCTGAAGTACTTTTTCTATCCACTTTGCATCCGGCATAGTCTGAGTCTGAGTAGGATATTAGTTTGAATTCTCCTTCCTTTGAGTACCATATCCTAACTCCTTCTGTATCTTTCAAATACTTCAAGGTCCTTTTGACAACAGTAAGATGGCTTTCTTTAGGTATTGTTTGAAATCTGGCACAGACACCAACTGCAAAGGACATGTCAGGTCTACTGGCTGTGAGATAAAGTAGACTCCCAATCATTCTTCTATAGAGGGTTTGATCCACATCCTTGTCATCTTTGTCTTCATCTAATCTGATGTTGGTTCCAATTGGTGTTGCAATGCCAGCTGATTTCTCCATCCCAAAATTCTTGATCAGTTCTCTGGTATACTTTGTTTGGTGAATGAAAATCCCACTGTCCATTTGTTTTTCTTGTAAACCGAGAAAGTAATTCAGTTCTCCCATCATGCTCATTTGAAATTTGCTCTTCATTAAACTCTCAAATTTCTCACAGAGTTGCTCATTTTCTGAACCAAAAGTGATATCATCCACATATATTTGAACTAGGAGAGTACTTTCTTCAACTTTCATTCTGAATAGGGTTATATCAATAGTTCCTTTTGTAAAACCATTGCCCACCAGAAACTGAGATAGAGTTTCATACCAAACTCTTGGTACTTGTTTGAGTCCATAGAGAGCTTTTCTCAGTCTAAAGACTTTATCAATTTGATCTTTAATTTCAAATCCTGGGGGTTGCTGAACATAGACTTCGTCTTCAAGTATCCCATTCAAAAATGCACTTTTAACATCCATCTGGTACACTTTGAATTTCTTGTGGGCTGCAAAGGCAAGAAATAATTTGATTGCCTCCAACCTTGCAACTGGGGCATAAGTTTCATCAAAGTCTATCCTTTCAGCTTGTGAGTAACCTTTTACTACAAGTCTAGCTTTGTTTCTGATAATATTCCCATCTTCATCAAGCTTGTTTCTAAAAACCCATTTACTCTCAAATTCTTTGAGTTCTTCTTGCATAGCCAAAATCCAATCTGGATCGTTCAAAGCTTCTTCAATTTCTTTAGGTTCAGATTGAGACAGAAAGCATGCTATCATAGCATCTAGTTGGTGTCTTGTTCGAACTCCAACTTGAAAATCACCTAACACATGTTCTTCAGGGTGATCTCCCATCTATTGATGTACTGGGGGTTGCATCAATGGGTCTTCATTTTGTTGAGCTGGTCCTTCTTGAGCTTGATCATTTTCAGTTGGATCAGTTTTTTCTTGTTGTTGTTCAGTTGCAGGTTCAATTACTAGCAACTGAGGCTGATCCTGATCTGAAGAATCTGAGATCCTTAATCTTCCAATATCAAACAAAACTGATACTGGAATCTTGTCTATTTTCGGTTGAGAAACTGGTTCTTCCTTGTCATCAAGTGTATCTCCAGTAAACTTTGGTTCATCAAAAACAACATGTATGGATTCTTCATGCTTGAGTGTTCGCTTGTTTAACACTCTGAAATCTTTACTGACACTTGAGTATCCCAGAAATATTCCTTCATCAGCTTTGGGTTGAAAAACTTTGAGCTAATCTGTACCATTATTGTGAACAAAACACTTGCTTCCAAAGGCATGAAAGTATGAGGCATTTGGTTTTCTTCCATTCCAAATCTCATAAGGTGTCTTTTCATGTCTCTTGTTCATGAGAGCTCGATTCTGAGTATAACAAGCTGTATTTACAGCTTCTTCCCAATATCTTTCTGGCAGTTTAGATTCATAGATCATTGTCCTTCCTGCTTCTTTGAGTGTCCTATTTCTCCTTTCAGCTACTTTATTCTGTTGAGGTGTTGCTGTAGCTGCAAGCTGGTGTAGTACTCTGTTTTCTCCACAATACTCGATGATTATGTTGTTGAGAAATTCTGTTCCTTTATCAGATCTAATCTTGACTACTGTAACACTTTTCTGATTTTGGAGTCTCTTGAGAAGTTCTGTCAGTTGTTGCTTAGTTTCACTCTTCTTTGTCAAGAGGATAACCCAAGTATATCTTGAGTCATCAACTACCCCCAACGTGTATTTCTTTCCACTAACACTGATTGGTGTAATTGGTCCAAATAAGTCCATATGCATCAATTCTAAAACTCTGTTTGTTGAATGCTGAGACTTAGTCTTGAAACTTGCTTTTGTTTGTTTTCCTTGTTGACATGCATCACACAGGCTGTCTTTCTTGTATGTCATCTCTGGTAGTCCAATCACCAAGTTCTTTTTGACTAACAAGTTGCTATCATCAAAATTTAGGTGACTCAGTTTCTTGTGCCATAGCTAACTGAGTTTTGACTTGGTATGCACAATTAAACAAGTTTCTGAAACTGCTGTAGACCAATCTACAACATACATGTTCTCTTCCCTTCTTCCGGCTAGAACTACTTGGAAAGCTGTTTCACTGACAACAATGCAAAAGTCTTTATCAAAAGTTACTTTGTATCCAATATCATAGAATTGACCTGTGCTGAGTAGATTATAGTGAAGTCCTTCCACGTAATATACATTTTTGATTGTGAGTCCATTTCTGATTAAGTTTCCATAACCTTTTGTGTAACCTGGTCTATCTTTACTTCCAAAGTTGACTCTTGGTCCATCTTTAGCTATAAAATCAGTGAGACAGTCCTTGCTCTTTGTCATGTGTCTAGAGCAAACACTGTCAAAGTACCAAATATCCTGCAAAACAAATTAAACTGCTTTAGGTACCCAATTCTGTTTGGGTCCATAGTGGTCAGTTGTCAGTACAACTCTGGGTATATTTCCATAAGGTTTTCTCTGGAAATTGTTGCACTTATTCTCATATATATAAGCGACACTTCCATAATATCTTTTTCTGGATTGTGTCTCATTTATATGATTTCTCAGGTCTTCTGGTTTAAACTGATTTCCAAAATGCCTTATATTATTAAAAGCTGAATAATAACCATCATTCCTTTTGTACTGAGACATTTGCGGAGAAATGGGATAAGTTCTCTGCTGAGTCTCGGACTGAGACTTGTGAAATGTTTTCTATCTAGAATAATTGTTCCTATCAGTTTTAATAGTAGGTTCAGTAAAATTCCAATCATTATCAGTGGGGTATAGTCTGCCTTTCCTCCTTGATGTGTGAGTCTTTGAATGATTGACATTCTTATATTTACTTTGATTAAAAAATTTATGGTTCTTGATTTGATCAGTTTTTGTAGATCTGACAGTTGATCTACCATTTCGTTTCCTTGAGGTACAACTGATCTACCATTTGATTTACCTTTGTTGGTAGGTGCAGCTGTCTTCTTAGAAAACTGAGTTGTGTCAACAATTTTCTCAGTCTGTGGAAGTTGCTCAGCTACAAACTTAATACCAGTTTTGATATTAGGTTCAGCAGCTTTGCTAGTTCCTTCCTTAGAAGATTGTTGTGTATCAAATCCTAAGCCAGTTCTATCTCCATAAGGATTTCCATATTGAATCCAGTAGCTTAACTTGATTGAGCAAAAGATTCAGTTGCTGCTGGTGATGCAGTAGGCTGATACTAATTCTTTCCTTTATCAGTTCGAGTCAGCTTCATCATGTTTAGTTCAGACTTCAATCTTTCAACTTCAATAATTATGACTTCTTTCTCAGCTTTAATTGATTCATAACCAGCTCGGATGGTTACCAGCTGATTCATCAATTTGTCAAGTGTTTCTTCTAATTCCAGATTTTTTGGATTGGAGTCAACAGTAAAAAAACATGCATTTTGCACAGAAATCTAAGCTGAGGAATATTTAGAGTTAGATTCACATACTTCATTTGGATCCTCCATATGAGCCATTAGAGCTATGTCATCTGATAATATTTCAGTGCCAGCTTTATAGTCTGACTCATCTCCGGCTAAAAGTGCTCTTCTGCCAGTTCTTCATTGCTGAGTCTTCTTACCAGTTAGCTCTAGACATTTAGCTTTGTAGTGTCCAGGATTTTTACAGTTGAAGCAGAGATATTCATCGTCTTTCCTCTTTTCAGGAGTCTTCTTGATAAACTTCTGAGTGACTTGATGTCCACTCTTCATTCTTCGAATTCTATTCATCATTAGAGCCATCTGCTCTTCCATCTCATCCAATTGTTGAAGATTGTTTGATAAGGTTTCTTGATTTTCATTTGAGGCTGCTGCGTGGGCTGTTGTTTTAGGTTCCTCTAGAGCCTTGATTATTGCAGCTGTACTTGTGAAATAATCGATGAATTCATAAGCTTTTAGGTCTGAGAAGATTTTGAAGGAATCTTCTATGTGAAGTCTTCTAGATTCTTCCATTGTTGTGACCTTCATCTTCCAGCACATGGGTAAAGCCTTCAAAATTCTTGTGTTTATTTCTTTCTTGGTATACTCAATCTTGAGTAATGCCAGTTCATCCATTATTGTGCTGAATCTTGTTTCCATTTAATCAACATTCTCGCCTGACTTCATCTTGAAATTCTCAAAATTTTGTTTCGCTACTGAGTATGATATCCATGGCAACATTGTTTAGGTTGTTTCTTTTTCGGTCATCACTGGTCCAATCACTTTTGGGCTTTGGAACTCTAACTTGTTCACCATTGACAGTTTGCATATGAGTGATCTAGATAGGTCCATCAGTGAGTACATCAATCATCTCGTCATGAGAAGCTTCTAGAAAGGCCTACAAACGAAGTTTGTATTCATCAAATCTGGATATGATCGATTTAGCTTGAACACTTGAAGAAATTCTATATATTATCTTGTTGAGCGCAAATATTGATAGCAATTCGAATAAACTAGACTTGTGCACAAAAATGCTTGCAATCTTGTTAATTCGGTGTTTGATCCTTGATGCCAAGTCCTCTATTTATAGTGTGAGGTCCAACGTTCATCTTTCCTGCATTTGAATTGTATCAACGTCTATATTTTCAGATGTCAGGTGTCAGTGACCGTTCTGACATGTCAGTTCTTCATCCAAAAAAAATCCTTGAATTATAACGTTTGAATATACTTTCAGTTGCTTGGATGGATGACTGTAAAACTGAGTTTCCTGATCAGTTTTATACTGAGTGTGTCAGTTTTCAATTTGTTAACTGACTTAGAGCATTAACTGAGTTTTTACTCTTCTTCAAAATTTCAGTACTCTATTTATCTGATTTTATGTGACTGAATCAGATTACACCATTTCTTATACAGATCAGCTAAGATATCATTGTCCTTATGATTCTTAGGTCTTCTTTCAAGATCCATAAAGTCAGTTCAGGCCATCACAGATTTACCTGAATTCTAACTTTATGGTCTCAGCTTAAAATCTTTATAACTGTGTTTGAACCCTCAGTTTTTCAATCTTCTTCAATCTTCTATAACTGAGTCTGTCCCTCAGTTCTTCAAACACTGAGTTTGTTCCCTCAGCCTTTAGTTGTAGACAAGCCAACCGACTCTGTGTCCCTCAGTGAACTTACCTTATTTAGTTCTGAGTGAACTCCAGTTCTAGGTGTATATCTTCAGTCTTATGTTAAGTTCCAGTTTTCTAGATGATTTCCAGTTTTCAGTTTTACGACACTTCTATCTATTACAGTGCTGGTCTAATATAAATACATTCAGACTCTAGTAAAACTTATACATTCAGTTCTAGACATCTTTTAGCATTCCACTATAACAGCTAGTTTCAGCACTTCATCAATGGGTGTAAACAAACATATACTTAAATGAGATGAATCATCATCAAAACTAAATTTTATTTCCAACAAGACTCATATTTATGTTTTTTGTCTATATGCTGATTCTAGTTTTAATAGCTTTTGAACAAGTTTGAACCTCAATGAAATATATATGAAATTTGTTCTGTTTTTAGTGTTTTAACCTTTTTGCTTTCCTGTAAGGAGGGTATTGGCATCATCACTAAAAGGGGGGAAATTGTTAGACATATTCTAGTTTTAATGATGAGTGCCAGACTAGCTGTTATAGAGCAAGGGCAAAAAGATGTCTAGAATTAATGTATAGGTTTATTAGAGTTTGATATTTGTATAGGTTTGATCAAACAAGCACTGTAAAGAGGACAGCTGACTTGATCAGCAGACCTATCTAGGTCAGTAGAGTGTCTAGGACTTGCAGATGGTTGAATGCTGAGGGTTCAAACTCAGTAATAAAGGCTAGAGGTTCAAACTCAGTTGTGAAGGCTAAGGGATCAAACTTAGTATTAAAAGTCTAGGATATGGGATCAGAATTTAGGTAAGTCTGTGATGGCCTAAGCTGATCACATATACCTTGTGTAGAAGGTCTAAGTTCCATAAAAAGTGATGATTGGAACTTGGTTATACTTAAAATGGTGTACTCTAACTTCATAACAAAAAGTTAGATAAGAAGCAGTTAGCTGAGGTGTTTATAAAACACAGCAGACTAAACGTCATCTGATCATATGTGGATATCAGTAGACCTATACAACTGGTGTCTGCTGAATGTAAAAGTCGAATTAATCCATGTTTTCCTGGAAGATTAAATGGATAAGGATGAATTACAAGCATTGGATTAATCAGTCAATCAATGGCTAAGATGAAAGGGATGTTGTAAGGATTTTAGAGACAAATCAAATGGAATTAATTCATTGGTTGACAGACTGACTGCCAGGAGGACACTGACACTGTCAGTATTGTACAATAGAGGGAATTTTAGGGAATATTCAGACAATCCTGTAACGGTTGTTTTTTAAATTCAAATTCAAATCACAGGATTTGTACATATAAATAGAGGACCCCTAATTCAGATTAAACATACAAGATCAAGAGAAAAACAAATAGGTATTTGAGCAAGAACAAGCAATATCTGTTGGTCCCAGAGAAGGGTGAAACTATAGTCAGAGGGGGGGTGAATGACTATAGTGGAGTTTCAAAAACTTTTCTTTTATTTAAAAGCTTTTGGGCAGCGGATAAGTCCCTTCTTACTATGTTATTTTCAAATCAGTTTAGACAATCACAGATATAAGTTATGACGTAGGCAAATTAAATAAATGCTGTAAAGTAAATTGCAGAAATTAAATTGACACAAGGCTTATAGTGGTTCAGGGTGGTGTAATCCCTTAATCCACTCTTCTCCTGTGATGATCGGAGGAATTCACTATTGTTTTCACAGATACAATAGTATGATTGTCCTTGGCTTCCCAAGCTTCACAATCTACAAGACTATCACTCCTTGACTGCAACAGCTTCAGTGATTCAGTCTTCCTTGCTGCTCCTTGAGATCAAAATCCTTCAACAGCTATCACAGATTCAACTCCTTCTCAGATTGCCTCTGATTCAGTTGCTTCAGTTTGATGTGAATGTGATTCACACACTTGGTTGATCAATCTCAGCGCCAAGTATGACTTTGTAGCTCTGATATCTGAGTTGATCACTAGATGTTTCCTTGTAAGTTCAGAGAGAAGGCTTTTCAAATTGACAGAGATTTCACTTGATTTTTCTTATAAGTTTCTTACACTCTCTGTCTGTCAATGCCTTCTATTTATAGCCTTGAATAACCTTGATTTTGAAATTCCGTCCGTTGGCTATATTAATGAGGGAATAATCCTTGATTTTATTCTTGATTCCCCCTTAATTGCATTCTCCATGATTTCAGTGATCGGATTCTTTCTTCAAACGTATAGCAGAAAATCCGTCCTTGATTGATCCTTTATTGATTGTGCATTTAATGCATGATCCTCTGAATCTTCAACGTATATTAAATCTGATCTGGTAAGTGTTACTTCGCCGTTTTTAGAACGGTCGAGTGATCCTTCTGACTTAGCCGTTTTAGCTTTTCCTTCAGCGTTTCGTCTTTACTCAACCGAAAGTGAGTCTGCTTTGCCGATTCACTGTTTTCTTCTTTGTTTCTGTTTGAGGAGAATCTTTGTACTTGACTGATCTTTGATTTGGGTGAGATCAGTGTACACCATATTCGAATATTAATGTGCATTGCTTGTAGTATAACTTAGACTTGTCCAAGGTCATCACAGACTTCCTTGGTTACAAGTCAGACCTTTAAATGTCTGTATTGCTTCTCTGCTGGTGCTTGGCTGGCTTCACTCTGCCGAATATCTATTTTTTGCTTTTGCCATCCTACCAACTAGTACAATACTTGTCTGACTCAACTTATACAACATGTCTGCCTCTAAGTAAAGAATTATACAGAGAATTCTAACTTATTTCAGGCTTGCTATAATAGCTAGTATGGCCATCATCAAAACATAATAAAATGTTCCTAACAATTTCCCTCTTTTTGATGATGCCAAAAACCCTCATAAGCCTGAACATAAGTAATCAAAATTTTCGTAACAACAGAACACAAATTAAGCAATTTTATTCATCCATCATAGGGCAATAAGATATTGCATCTTTTTATTTAAAGACAGGGCACATAGAAGTAATCTAAAAATCATTCAGATTGAGTGTAAGATCTACTTCTTCACATCTTCAACCCTGATGCCTTTGCCTTTGCTGCCCTTGCCCTTTTCTGTTGGGCTTGCCTTCTCTTTACTGCTTTCAGGCTTAGAACTTCCTTCCCCCTTTTTGGCAGCACTAAAAAAGGCTTCAAGATTTGTTGGTGCTGTATCAGAATCAGGGAGAGGTCCATATCTTCTCTCCAGTATCTTGTTGTTGGCCTGACCAACTTTGAGTAGAAGGTCCAATTGCTTGCCAGAATGCTCCATTACCTCATCCAGATGCTGAATTTGATGAGTATGAGCATTGAGAGTGTCCACCAATGGCTTAAGATTGTTGTCCATTGTCTCAGCATGGAGTTCAAGATTGGTTTGGACATGATGAGGAATGAGTTGCAGTAAGTTGCAAAGTAAGTTCCCTTGCCTTTCCATGACTTCATCCTGAATCTTGATGTGATTAATGAGGGCCTCAATCTTGTGGTTGAAGGAGGTAGCTTCACTCCTTAAGGCATGCTTCAAATTTTGCCTGCTGTAGTATTGCCTTTCCATGTCCACAATGAGGGGTTGAATGTCCAGATTGAAGATTCTTTCTGGATCAATTTCTTCTGGTGTCACATGGGCATCCTCATCATTTTCACCCTCAGCATCTTCATTTTGCTTCTCCTCATTTTCCACTTCAACTTCTTGCTCTTCCTTTTCCTCTTCTTCCTTTTCATTTTGTGCTTCTTCTTTTTCTTCCATCTGCTCTTGTTCTGCCTCATTAGACACAGGGTCATTTAGAGGTTGTTGTTGAGTGTAAGCTTCTTCATCTGCTACTGTTCCCCCATGTGCAATTGTGGGGGAGTTGACAATTTCGGCTGAGTGAGCTTTATCAGCTGGCTCACTGAGCTGTTTGTCAACTGTACCTATGCTTTTGAAAAGCACTTCTTGGTGAGTCAGTTCATCGTCAGAAATCCCTAAATCTTCTTGATTTGCTTCAAGATTTCTACCTCCTAGGTGTTCATCCTCTGACTCATCTTCTGCCTCATATATTTCTTCCTCTTCAGATGAGGTGATTCTGTATCCTTCCTCGCCTTCCTCCAGATAGGTGATTTCCTCTTGTTGCTTTTCTTCTTCAGTTGCTGTGTCGTAACTTATTGTCACAGGTTCATTCAAATTGCTGATTCCAGTCAGAGAGGTGCTTTCATGTGCCGTTTGGGATCTAGTTCTTCGTCCCACTCCCAATCTACTGCCTTCAGGTCGCTTTCTTTTCTTTCCAGCAATGGGTTTGGGCTTCAAGGAAGCCTTGATGTAGGTAAACATGGTTTTTGACTTGTGTGGGGACTGTAGATTGGTGGGTTTTACCTTCAATTCGTTGAACAGGTGTTGAAGAGGGAACCCATATGATCTCCTCTCCCAGAAATCGCCCTTTTTCTGTAAACCCTTACTTGGTGCCGTTGTTGATAAATCAATTTCCTTTTGAATTTGGTACTTCAATCGATTGAAAGCAAATGTTGCCCAGTCGAATTTGGTACCTTCGTAGATGATGGCCATCAGTCTGATCCGAACCTCAGTCAGATTTTCCATAGACCCATTTCTGCCCTCGATATTCTTGGTGATGACTGGTGCAAATTCCTCGAATGGAAGTTTGAGCATTGATCTGGGCAGTTTGTATGTTTTGCTGTTTCTTCTGGGATTCTTGGCTATTTCAGCCCAGAATTTCTGGACGTCAACCGTCACAAACTTAACATTGGCTGGACTGATTATGGGAAGTTGCAGATATATGTTTAGTGTACCAGGCGTTATGACTATGTCTCTTCCAAAGATTGAGCTCGTGATGCGGTCGACTTCAGTCTTCTTTGTGCTGGGCACAAATTTGGCGTTTTTCCAAAACGCAATCAGATTTTCATAACAAATTCCAGTGATTGGGGGGTTTAGGAAGGTCATCAGCCCTAAGTTTGAACAGCAGTCAACCAAGCGTTGAGCTTTCGCATCATTATCACAATACGAGAGATAATGTTCTGGTTTGAAGAATGAACCAGTGATGATTGATTTCTCATAGTATTTTTCAGTGGGAGAGATTGTGGAAGATGAAGCCATTGATAGTGGATAGATGTTTAGAAAGGAGTTCTTCAAGTTTTCAGTGAAAATCAGAAATAGGGTTTGTAAGTTTGCAAGAGAGCGTAAAGATTTCTGAAAATCTCTAAGTCTTGTTTATATAGTGTGATTTGGGTAGTGTGAACGTGGTTTGAATATGGAAGGATTTTGTGACATAATGGCGTGATTTTGTGTATGTGAATTGCGATATTCGAGCGTAATGGGGGAGTGGTTTGAGGTAAGTAATGATAGAGCCCGGGAATCGAGGAGTTTATAATTCGAAAAATAACATAAATACCTCCATGATCATAAGTTGATCTCCACGTGTGTAATCTTTCACAGAATAATCCTCCATAATTTCCTTATTCTCCACGTGTAATCAGAATTGATTTTGTTCACACTTTTAATTTATCCAAGTCTTTATTTCGGTGAAGTGCCTTGGCTGGTCATTTAGC
Organism: Gentiana dahurica var. dahurica; assembly: GCA_024500145.1. Classification (NCBI taxonomy): domain Eukaryota; kingdom Viridiplantae; phylum Streptophyta; class Magnoliopsida; order Gentianales; family Gentianaceae; genus Gentiana; species Gentiana dahurica. Next base: position 55,440,586 of record CM044896.1, on the reverse strand, counting down.
CGATCCAATGAGTTCTTCACTGAGCTGCTCCATTTAACTGTTCCTAACAATCAGTTAAGTTACCTTCGCTGGATACCAGTACCTTACCTGCTACATCTACTGTAACGGCAAAGGTTGTACCAGTTGATGAAGTCACTTAGCCGATTACTCCAGTTAGCCGCTATTTGATACTTATTCAATTTCAATCATTCCTAACTCAGTTCTCAACATACTAAATCTTTCATAACTGAGTGGTTTAGTGAATATGTCAGCCAATTGATCTTCAGTGTGTATGTGTTTTAGAATGACATCCCCCTTTTCAACATGGTCTCTGATGAAATGATGTCTTACATCAATGTGCTTTGTTCTTGAATGCAATACTGGATTTTCAGTAATAGATATTGCACTTGTGTTATCACACATGATTGGAATTGTTTTCTCTTCCACTCCATAGTCCCTTAGCTGTTGTCTTATCCAAAGTACTTGTGCACAACAGCTACCTGCTGCTATATATTCTGCTTCAGCTATTGATGTAGATATGGAGCTTTGCTTTTTACTGAACCAAGAGACTAGTCTGGTTCCTAGCATTTGACATGTTCCAGAGGTGCTTTTTCTATCTATTTTGCATCCAGCATAGTCAGAGTCTGAATATGATATCAATTTAAATCCTCCATCTTTTGGATACCAAATTCCAACATTTATAGTGTTTTTCAAGTATTTGATTATCCTTTTAGCTGCTAGAAGATGTGATTCTTTTCGTTGAGCTTGAAATCTTGCACACACTCCTACTGCAAATGCTATATCAGGTATGCTTGCAGTTAAATATAATAAGGATCCAATGATTCCTCTATACATTTTCTGATCAACATCCTTTCCTGCTTCATCTTTTCCAAGTATGACTCTGGCACACATTGGTGTGTCTGCTGTGCCACTTGTATCCATCCCATACTTGTGTATCAAATCTCTTGTGTACTTGGCTTGACTAATGAAAATGCCATCCTTCATTTGCTTTACTTGAAGGCCAAGGAAATAGTTTAATTCTCCCATCATGCTCATCTGAAATTTGCTCTTCATCAGGTTTGCAAATTTCTCACAAAGCTTTTCATCCTCTGATCCAAAGATTATATCATCAAAATAGATTTGTACTAGCAATGTGCTTGCTCCTTCCTCTAGTTTGAATAGAGTCTTGTCAATAGTTCCCTTGTTGAATCCATTCTTGATTAGAAATTGTGATAGTGTTTCATACCATGCTCTAGATGCTGTTTGAGGCCATAGAGGGCCTTCTTGAGTTTGTATATTTTGTCTTCTTTTCCTTTGATTTGAAATCCAGGAGGTTGTTCTACATAAACTTCTTCTTCCAAAAGTCCATTTAGGAATGCACTCTTGACATCCATTTGATAGACTTTGAAGTCTTTGTATGCAGCAAATGCTAGAAAGAGTCCGATTGCTTCCAATCTTGCTACTGGTGCAAATGTTTCATCATAATCTATTCCTTCTGCTTGAGAATAGCCTTTTGCAACTAGCCTTGCTTTGTTTCTGACAACAGTTCCTTGCTCATCCATCTAGTTCCTGAATACCTATGTTGCACCAATGATGTTGGCCATATCTGTTCTGTCAACTAGTTCCCAGACTTCATTTCTTTCAAATTCATTTAGTTCTTCTTGCATTGTTGTGATCCAATCTGCATCTTGGATTGCATCATCTATGGTCTTGGGTTCCACTTGTGATAGAAAGCAAGTTAGCATGTGCTCCAGTTGTCTTCTGGTTCTAACTCCTGTGTGAATATCTCCAATAACTTGTTCTTCAGGATGGTCTCTTAGCCAATTTAGATCTGGTTGAAGTTGTTCTTCACTTGGTGCTTCCATACCTTCATGCTGAGCATGAACTTCAACTTCAGGTGCTTCTTTTGTTGTATTGATATGTGTCTCCTCTTGATTTTCAAAATGATGATTCAGGATAGTAGATGGTATGGTTGCATTTGTATAGATTTCCCTCTGTGCTGCTTTCTCTTCTTGGTTTTGAAGATCTTCACCATTTGTATTTGGTTCATCAAAGACCACATGTATTGATTCTTCAATCACCAATGTTCTTTTATTGAGTACTCTGAATGCTTTGCTGGTGTCTGAGTATCCCATGAAGATTGCTTCATCAGCCTTCTCATCAAAGGTATGCAGCTGGTTCCTGTTTAAGACAAAACATTTTGATCCAAACATATGAAAATATGAGATATTGGGTTTTCTACCATTCCATATTTCATATGGAGTCTTTCCATGATATTTGTTGATGATTGATCTGTTTTGTGTATGACATGCTGTGTTTGCTGCTTCAGCCCAAAACCTCTTTGGCAGGCATGCTTCAGCAATCATTATTCTAACCGCTTCTTTGAGAGTTCTGTTTCTTCTTTCTGCTACACCATTTTGTTGTGGAGTTCCTGCTGCAGATAGTTGGTGTAACACTCCATTTTCTTCACAATAGGTTCTGATAATTTCATTTAGAAATTCAGTGCCTCTATCTGATCTGATTTTGATAATCTTTAGCCCTTTCTCATTTTGGAGTCTTCTCAGCAAATCTGGCATCTTCTTGAGTGTTTCTTTTTTCTTGTTCATGAAAATGGTCCAGGTGTACTTTGAGAAGTCATCCACCACTACAAGAGTATATATCTTACCACTCACACTTACTGGTGTGACTGGTCCAAACAGGTCCATGTGTAACAGATGTAGAACTCTTGTTGTAGATGACTTGAATGAACTTTTGATCTGTTTTCCTTTCTGACATGCATCACATAGACTTTCTTTCTTGAATGTGATCTCTGGCAGGCCTTCAACTAACTTGCTCTTTGATAGTTTGTTGATGGTCTTGAAATTTAGGTGATTTAATCTTCTTTGTCAAATCCAGCTTGTTGATTGTTTATTCTTGGCAAGTAGACATGTTTCTGCCTTGGCTGTTCTCCAGTCCACCACATACATGTTGTCTTGTCTTCTACCTGCAAGAACTACTGTGTTGGTTTGGCTGTGAATCACTTTGCATCCTTCTTTGTTGAAGTGCACATTGTAGCCTTTGTCACAGAATTGACTGATGCTCATCAGTTTGAAGTTAAGTCCCTTGACATATGCCACATTTTGAATCTTTAGATTGTTCTTGAGTATTATGCCATCCCCCTTAATCTTGCCAGGGTTTTCTTTGCCTCCAAATGTGACTTTGGGTCCATCAAAAGCTTTGAAGTCAGTGAGCCATTTCTTGTTTCCTGTCATGTGTCTGGAACATCCACTGTCTATGTACCAGACATCCTACAAAATAGATTAATTAAGTTTAGGTACCCAACACTGTTTGGGTCCATACCTGTTAGCAATCATGCCTCCCATACCAAGTGTGTATCCAAAAGGTCTTCTTTTTGGATAATTGAAGTCATCAACTTCATATGTATAAGGCATGTCAGAATAGCTTCTAATATTTTTACTGAAGGTATTCTTATACTTTTCTCCACCTTTTGGTGCATTTACATCCTTCTTCACTTTCCAATATGCAGTAGGAAACCTTTCTTGCTTCATGTGTCTAGGAACAGATTGGTTTTTCTTAAACACATGATGCATTTTATGGAATGGTTTCCTCTTGTATTTTGGAGGTGCAACATTGCAATCATCCTCTGAGGGGTAAAGTCTGCCTTTACCTTTCAGATGGCTGTTGTTCTTGATTGACTGGAATGAGGATTTAGTCTGCTGTTTCACTACACTAGGTTTTGACTTCACCGGAACAGGATGTTCTGTTGGAACTATGGTCTGTCCCTTTCTAAATTCTGATCCATTAATGGTTCTGAATTTAGAATTGTGTTGACCATTATTTCTACTCTCATCCTGACTGTTGTAGCCAAGACCAGATCTGGATCCAAACCTTTTTGAGGGTTTGTAAGCTGGTGCTTTTAGTGGTGCAGTGGTTACCTTTACTGGTGAGGAGATTTTCTTAACTGATCTGTTAATAACAGATGTATGATCATCTGCTTTTTTTTGATCATTTAAGTAGGTCTCCTTACTAGTTAATTCAGCTTTTGCTTTATCCAGTTCTTTCTTTAATCTCTTATTCTCTTTTCTTAGATCCTTGCATTCATTTTCCAGAATTTCATGATTCTTTTCAATTTCATCAAATTTAGTCATGAGATTTTGGACTAGGCCTGCTGTATCTAATGGGAGACTAGAAGATTGTGCAGTCTTAGATGTGGATGCATTTGATGAGGAACATGAACTAGATGTTACCTCAGTTTCATCTGATTCTTTAGTCATTAAACATAGGCTTGTTTACTCAGTGTCTGAGCTATCACTTTTATCTTCTTCCAATTCTTTGGTCATGAGGCATAGACATGCTTTTTCATTTTCTGAGCTGTCTTCTTCATCACTATCATCTGAATCATTATCAGATGATTCTTCATTCTTTTCACTGTTGGATTCTGCCTTGAGTGCCTTCTTGCTTTTTCTCTTTTCAGATGCTTTGTATTTCTTCTTTTCATCATCTTTGTCATTTTCTTCAGGACAATCAGCCTTGAAGTGACCTTTCTTGTTGCAGTTGAAGCATCTGTATTCATCTTTCTTCCTCATATCTTTGTTTGAGCTTGACTCTTGTTTGACGATGAATTCCCTTTGAAGGGCTTCTTTCTGCTAAACCTGTCAAAGCGTTTAACTAATAAAGCTACCTGTTCTTTTAGTTCATGTGTCTCTTTGCTGATGCATTCGGCAAAGTTACTTTGCTGGGGTGCAGCTAATGCAGTGATTTTGTGTGTCTCTGCCGGAGCACCATCTTCACCGTTCAATTCGAATTCATGAGCTTTTAATTGGGACATCAGTGTCAGAGTGTCAGTGCTTGCAAGATTTGTTGTTCCTCTGATTACTGATGTTATGATCTTCCATCTTTCAGGTAGTCCTCTCAAGATCTTCAATCATACTTCTTTCTGGGGATATATGTGTCCAAGCTGTTGCAATTCACTGATGATGCTTGAGAATCTGTTGTCCATTTGATCAATGGATTCTCCAGCCTTCATTTTAAAGTTCTCAAATTTCTGTTTTGCAACAGATAATTTGTTTTCTTTAACTGCTTCAGATCCTTCATTTATCAATGATAGCTTGTCCCACATCTCCTTTGCTATTTTGCAGTCTTTGATTCTCATGAACATGTTGCTATCTAGGGTCTTCAAGATCATGTCTTTTGCAACAAAGTCCAGATTTGCTCTTCTCCTGTCATCCTTGGTCCAATCCTTTTTAGGTTTGTCAATTTCCTTTCCTTGATCTGCTCCTGTGCCTACCACAGTAGTGATTGTGATTGGTCCATCATTAATTACATCCAGCATCTCTTCATGAGTTGCTGCAAGATGAGATATCATTCTTATTTTATATTCATCAAAATAATTAACATTAAAAACAGGTACTTTTGAAAAGAAGTTTGAGGAATCCATCAGTGCAAATGAAGATATAAATGTAAGCGTATAGAAAACTCAGATTTGAAAACTACTTTTGAAAATAAGTGATCTCCTTGTTACCAGAAATTAGATCTGAACAGGTTCCGATACTAGGAACACTGCTCCGATACCGATTGTTGGTCCCAGAGAAGGGTGAAACTATGTCAGAAGGGAATGACTATAGTGGAGTTTCAAAAACTTTTCTTTTATTTAAAAGCTTTTGGGCAGCGGATAAGTCCCTTCTTACTATGTTGCTTTCAAATCAGTTTAGACAATCACAGATATAAGTTATGACGTAGGCAAATTAAATAAATGCTGTAAAGTAAATTGCAGAAATTAAATTGACACAAGGCTTATAGTGGTTCAGGGTGGTGTAATCCCTTAATCCACTTTTCTCCTGTGATGATCGGAGGAATTCACTATTGTTTTCACAGATACAATAGTATGATTGTCCTTGGCTTCCCAAGCTTCACAATCTACAAGACTATCACTCCTTGACTGCAACAGCTTCAGTGATTCAGTCTTCCTTGCTGCTCCTTGAGATCAAAATCCTTCAACAGCTATCACAGATTCAACTCCTTCTCAGATTGCCTCTCATTCAGTTGCTTCAGTTTGATGTGAATGTGATTCACACACTTGGTTGATCAATCTCAGCGCCAAGTATGACTTTGTAGCTCTGATATCTGAGTTGATCACTAGATGTTTCCTTGTAAGTTCAGAGAGAAGGCTTTTCAAATTGACAGAGTTTTCACTTGATTTTTCTTATAAGTTTCTTACACTCTCTGTCTGTCAATGCCTTCTATTTATAGCCTTGAATAACCTTGATTTTGAAATTCCGTCCGTTGGCTATATTAATGAGGGAATAATCCTTGATTTTATTCTTGATTCCCCCTTAATTGCATTCTCCTTGATTTCAGTGATCGGATTCTTTCTTCAAACGTATAGCAGAAAATCCGTCCTTGATTGATCCTTTATTGATTGTGCATTAAATGCATGATCCTCTGAATCTTCAACGTATATTAAATCTGATCTGGTAAGTGTTACTTCGCCGTTTTTAGAACGGTCGAGTGATCCTTCTGACTTAGCCGTTTTAGCTTTTCCTTCACCGTTTCATCTTTACTCAACCGAAAGTGAGTCTGCTTTGCCGATTCACTGTTTTCTTCATCGTTTCTGTTTGAGGAGAATCTTTGTACTTCACTGATCTTTGATTTGGGTGAGATCAGTGTACACCATATTCGAATATTAATGTGCATTGCTTGTAGTATAACTTAGACTTGTCCAAGGTCATCACAGACTTCCTTGGTTACAAGTCAGACCTTTAAATGTCTGTATTGCTTCTCTGCTGGTGCTTGGCTGGCTTCACTCTGCCGAATATCTGTTTTTTGCTTTTACCGTCCTACCAACTAGTACAATACTTGTCTGACTCAACTTATACAACATGTCAGACTTTAAGTAAAGACTTATACAGAGAATTCTAACTTATTTCAGGCTTGCTATAACAGCTAGTATGGCCATCATCAAAACATAATAAAATGTTCCTAACAATATCGATTAAGTGCAATCTTACCCTGCTGATACAATCTGAGCTTTAATCTTACTGATCAAGAATTTTCTTAAAGTGTTTCTGCAATCAAGTTCTATCCAGTATACACACTTGAAGACTACAAGCTGCTGATCTTTTCATCCTGATCAAAGCTTGCTGAACCTGAATCACTTTCTTGATTCTACCCTTTCTTTTTCAAGAAGAACCTGAAAATAGAGAAGCACTACTGAAGTGTCAGGGACTATTGTGTTTTGTGTTGGAGCTGGTGAAGAGGAAATCCTACCCTTCAAGGACCAGTGGAATGCTTAGTTTGTAAACTCCAAAAACTTTTAAGTGTTAAGTTTATTCACCCCCTCTAAACTTAACCAAAGCCTTTTCAAGGGACCATAATTGGTATCAAAGCGAAGCTTTTGTTCTAAAGTAATCCAACTTGTTGTGCTTGTGAAAAATCTTTGAACAGTTTTTCAAGTTTATGTTTTCATGTTTTTGCATCATGGATAACAACTAGTATGCTAGGACAATGTTGATGTGCTCTCTAAATCGCTTTGATGAGTATAATCATCGGATGCAGGCTTATCTAGCTGCAACTCATGATGAGATGATGGATGTGCTCATTGATGGACCACTTGAGATCACCAAAGTCATAACAGTGGATGTCCAAAATCAAATTATTCCAAAACCAAAGAGTGAATGGTGTGCTGAAGATAGAAAAAGGGGGAATCTGAACAAAATTTCTATTGATATCATCTACAGAACATTAGATATCAATATGTACATGAAAGTAAAAGATTTCAAAACTGCGAAAGAACTATAGAAAAGATTGCAACTTATCTGTGAAGGCACTGATGCAATCAAAAAGAACAAGATTAGCGTGTCCAAGCAAAAATTTCAAGAGTTCAAGATGAAATCAAATGAGACCATTGAACAGATGGAATCTAGGTTCAACGCAATTATGGATGAACTGACCTTGCGGAATGTTGTTTATACAAAAGAAGAGATCAACATCAGGATTCTCAAAGCCTTACCTGCAAAAAAAAGTCTAGGAAATGAAGGTTACTTCTATGGAAGCGTCCAGGAGACTACATGAGGAAGGCACCTTCAAATCGTTTTCTGATCTCAAAGCTGATGAATTCAGTAAGGATCTTGTTGCAAGTGCTGAGAAAGAAGCAACAAAGACAACAACACTTGCTGCCACTCATAAAGAAGAATCATCAAGTGTTCTAGATGAAATGCAAGAGCAAATAGCCCTACTGACTAAAAGGATAAGAATTATGAAATTTGGAAAAGCATCTCCAAGGAATTTTGGCAAGGAAACAACTGAGAAAAAGGATGAATCAAAGAAGGATCATGACTTTCTGTGCTTCAATTGCAAGAAACCTGAACACTTCAAACCTGATGGTCCTGAGTTAAAACAAAAGAAGGATCCTGACTACCTATGCTTTAACTGCAAGAAGCCTGGACATTTTAGACCCGAATGTCCAGACCTGCTGATGAACAAAGGTCAGCAGAGGAGACCTGGTAGAAAAGCATTGGTTGTTGATGATGAATCTGGCTATGAAGTGGAATCTAAAAAAGAAAATGAATCAGATGAAACTGCTCTCATAGCACATATGGATTATTATGCTTCATGGCTCATGTGGATGAAATGGAGGAGGTATACAATTCAGTATCTATTAACACTCCTGCTGAAAGTGAATGTGAGACTACTGGTTGTTCCAAACCAAAAATTTCTAACATGTAAGAGCCTCTAGATGCCCTCCTTAATCAACTGAGGATAATACAATCTGGTTATGAGATTGTGAAGGCAGAAAGAGAAACAGATCATGCAGAAATCTAAAGATTGAATGCTGAATTAAGAATTCTCAAAGGCAAGGAAAAGCATTATAAACAAAATCATTATAAGTCTTCTGCACCAGCAGTGGCAATTGAATCTACAACACAATCAAGTTCCACAACTACATTCAAATATGGGAAGCCTTATGGTGATAGAACAGGCCTTGGATTTGACACTCAACAACCTTCTAAGGATGGATCAAGTAAGGCTACTGAACCCAGTGCCAGAATTGGTCCTAAGTTTGTGGCTGCACATGATCCAACACCTCAAAAGGTTGCTGAGGCAGTAAAGCCTGCTGAATTCTTCAAAGAAGCAAAATCAGAAGTCCAAAGGGACAACAACACCTAACAAAAAGGGTACATCTATGGGTAGGTCTGCTGGACCCTTTAGACCTACTGATAACAGTTTTGCTGCAAGATCTGCTGGACCACAGAAAGCTAATCCTAGATCAAAGAACCAGAAATATTCCAAGGATAAGAATTTTAAACCCAAGAATGTTAATCATTCAAGGGAAGATTGAAATATTCCTGCCGCTGCTGCTAGAAACAATAGATTTAACCATAATGCTAAGGCTAGACCTCAGTAGTGGAATCAGCAGAGACCTCACCAGAGGACTCAGCATAGACCTCAATTGGACCATAATACAGGGTTGTACCTAACAAATAGCAATCATATGGTTATTCTAATGCTTCTAACAACAGAAATCACTTCAAATAGCATTATGTACCAAATTGCCAGAAACCATAAGTGAATGCTACACAACCAAGCATTAGATTCTATGGAAATGTAGCATACATATACGAAAAAAAGTGCAACACTTTTCAAAGAATACCTTATGGAAATTTGCCAATGGTTGTACTTATCAATGACCACCATGGACCCAAACATGTTTGGGTACCTAAAACATATTAATTTGTTTTATAGGGTGTCTAGTAGTTTGACAGTGGATGTTCCAGACATATGACAAAGATGAAACACTGTTTGATTGATTTTGATATACAAGAGGATATGGCATTCTAGTGAAGAATGGACTTGCAATCAAGAATGTTGCATATGTTGAAGGACTGGACTACAATCTGCACATTTGAAGTCAATTTTGTGATATGGGATATCAAGTCACATTTGAAAAAGAACACTGTATTGTCATGAGTGAGATGGGACAACAAGTTATACTTGCTGGAAGAAGACAACAAAATATGTTTGTTGTAGATTGGACCATAGCTGTTCCAGAAACCTGTCTCATTGTGCATACAAAGTTAGAACTAAATTGGCTGTGGCACAAGAAGTTGAATCATCTAAACTTTGATGATATCAATCAGTTGGTGAAGAAAAAGCTGGTAATAGGTCTATCTGAAATCACATATAATAAATATGGAATATATGATGCCTCTCAACAAGGAAAACAAACAAAGTCAAGTTTCAAGTCAAAGACTCAACAATCAACCAAAAGAGTTTTGGAGCTGATGCATATGGATCATTTTGGACCAGTAATACCAACATCCATAACTGAGAAAAAGTACACTCTAGTAGGGGTGGATGATTATTCAAGATATACTTGGGTAATTTTCATGAACAAGAAAAGTGAAACACTTCGAAAGATGCCTGAACTTTTGAAGAGACTACAAAATGAGAAGATTGTGATAGTAGTGAAGATCAGATCAGAGAAGGGTATTGAGTTCCTCAACAAAGTCATAAGAGAATATTGTGAACATAATGATGTGCTGCATCAACTAGCTGCCACTAGAACTTCTCAGCAGAATAGGGTTGCTGAGAGAATAAACAAGACTTTTAAGAAAGCATGGAGGGCTATGATCTGTGAAGCAATGTTACCTGAAAGGTACTGGGCTGAAGTAATCAATACAGCATGCTACACACAGAATAGAACATCAGTGAACAAAAAGCTTATGAAGACACTTTATGAGATTCGGAATGGAAGAAAGCCAAACATATCCTAGTTTCATCCATTTGGAAGTAAATGCTTTATCTTGAATCATAAGGAGCAACTGAATACTTTTCAACCAAAATCAGATAATGGAATCTTCTTGGGTTATTTTTCAGTCCGCAAGGCTTTTAGGGTGCTGAACAAAAGGACACTAAAACATGAATGATCTATACATGTTGTTTTTTATGAACCAAAGTTCACCGAAATGGAAAATGAAGAAGCTTCAGAACCTCCTATACATTTAGAAGTCACTGATCCAGAATATATGGATATTCTAAAGAGAATAAGGGAATTAAAGGTCTCTGATTCTGGAACTGAAGAAGCCCATGCTGAAGGACCTGCTGGTAACTCTACTGATACAACAACAGATACAGCTCAAGGATCTGATGATCCCCCTACTAAACCAACAGCAGACCCTGCTGGAGATCAAGTTTTTTTTAAATCAGCAAATCATGATTTACAATGGTTAAAGGATCACCCTACTGAAGAAGTGATTGGTAATGTACAGCAAGGTGTAGGGACTAGAAGACAATTAGAAGCAACATTCACATGTTTTCTGTCTCAACTGGAACCTAAATTTGTTGAAGAAGCAATTACTGATCCTGATTGGATAATTGGTATGCAAGAAGAACTGAATGAGTTTGAAAGAAATCAAGTGTGGACACTAGTGGAAAGACCTGATCATGCAAATATCATTGGTACTAAATGGGTTTACAGAAATAAGTTGGATGAATGTGGTACCATTGTTAGAAACAAGGCCAGACTAGTGGCAAATGGCTATTCACAAGCTGAAGGTGTAGACTTTGATGAGACATATGCCCAGTTGCAAGATTAGAAGCAATAAGACTTTTTTTGGCATATGCTGCATATAAAAACTTTAAGGTTTACTAGATGGATGTAAAGAGTGCATTTCTTAATGGCCTTCTGGAACAAGAGGTTTATGTTCATCAACCTCCTATTTTTTAAGTTAAAGATCAAGAAAATAAAGTGTATAGACTCAACAAGGCACTCTATGGACTAAAGGAAGCACCAAGAGCTTGGTATGAGACTTTATCTCAATTCTTGGTGAATAATGGTTTTACCAAATGAACCATTGACAAGACTCTTTTCAGTATCAATGAAGGAGACAACACCTAGCTGGTGTAGATTTATGTGGATGACATCATAGTTGGTTTTGAAAATGAAGTGTTATGTGAAAAGTTTGTCAATCTCATGAAAATCAAGTTCCAAATGAGTATGCTGGGAGAAATGAAATATTTCTTGGGATTGCAAGTCAAGCAGATGCATGATAGTATTTTCATTCATCAAACCAAGTATACCAAGAAGCTACTAAAGAAGTTTGGTATGGAAAATAACACCAAAGTATCAACTTCTATGGGTACAAGCATTAGGTTGGATGAAGATAAAGAAGGTAAAGATGTTGATCATAATTTAGGTAAGTCCAGTGGCGGATCCAGGAAGTTATTCCAGTGGTGTGACCGGAGTCTAAAACTACATCTTTTATCCAAAAAGAATTCCAGTGGTGTCACCGGAGTCTAAAACATCAATTTTTATCGACAAAACAACACTTTTTAACAACAAAACTACATCGTTTTAATACTTTTTTAAAAAAAAATCCAGTGGGGTCACGTGACCCCTTCTGGGGTACGTGACCCCTCCTGGGGTACGTGGATCCACCCTTAGGTAAGTCTGTGATGGCCTAAACCGATCATATACACCTTGTGTAGAAGGTCTAAGTTCCATAAAATTTAAAGTGATGATTGGAACTTGGTTATACTTAAAATGGTGTACTCTAACTTCATAATAAAAATTTAGATGGGAAGCAGTCAGCTGAGGTGTTTATAAAACACAGATGACTAAAAGTCAGCTGATCATATATGGATATTAGCAGACCTATACAACAGGTGTCTGCTGAATGTAACAGTCGAATTAATCCAAGTTTTTCTGGAAGATTAAATGGATAAGGATGAAATACAAGCATTGGATTAATTAGTCAATCAATGGCTAAGATGAAAGGGACGTTGTAAGGATTTCAGAGCCAAATCAAATGGAATTATTTCATTGGTTGACAGACTGACTGTCAGGAGGACCCTGACACTGTCAGTATAGTACAGTAAAGGGAAGTTAAGGGAATATTTAGACAATCCTGTAACGGTTGTTTTTGAAATTCAAATTGAAATCACAAGATTTGCACCTATATATAGAGGGTCCCTGATTCAGATTAAACACACAAGAGCAAGAGAAAAACAACTAAGTATTTTGAGGAAGAACAAACAATATCGATCAAGTGCAATCTTACCCTATTGATACAATCTGAGCTTTAAACTTACTGATCAAGATTTTTCTTCAAGTGTTTCTGTAATCAAGTTCTATCCAGTATACACACTTGAAGACTACAAGCTGCTAATCTTTTCATCCTGATCAAAGCTTGCTGAAGCTGAATCACTTTCTTGATTCAATCCCTTCTTTTTCAAGAAGAACCTGAAGACAGAGAAGCACTGCTGATGTGTCAGGGACTGTTGTGTTTTGTGGTAGAGCTGGTGAAGAGGCAATCCTTCCCTTCAAGGACCAGTGGAATACTTAGGAGCAGCAATCCTACATGTTTTTAGTGTTCAGTTTGTGAAGCCATAGTCATTGGTCAAGGACAAACAGTTTAGGGATTTTTGTAACAGCTATCTCAAAAGTCTCTGGTGAATTTCCCCCAACATCACAGGAGAAGATTGGACTGACAGGATTACATCACCTGGAACCAATATAAATGTTGCCTACTTTACTTTACTGCATTTACTTTCTGCATTTTACTTTATTTGCATGCTTATCACATCAACCAGCTGAATTAGCTATTGGAATCACACTACATGCACTACTGAGTATCTAATACTTAGTATCATCTTTAAACAACAAGTATCAATGCTTAATTTAATATATTCCACTGCAACAGATTCAATAGTTTCAATAGTCAGCAAACTACTGAAGGTCAGCAGACTATTGACCCTGCTGAGTTTGTAAACTCCAAAAAGTTTTAAGTGTTAAGTTTATTCACCCCCCTCTGAACTTAACCAAAGCCTTTTCAAGGGACCAACACAAGTTCAAACTTGGCAATATCAGCTTTCTGAATTCCTTGGGTAGGCATTTGGCTGTTCAAGGTTCTATGGGATTCTGGTTCTGCAAGGGATAGCATTTCAGAATCCTTGTTCTTGATTAGTAAGTGTCTGCTTACTGAATTTCTTTAAAGTTATGCACTGTTACTTGAAATTCTGTGTGTTGTTTGTTGTTGAACTCCTTGTGTAGTCAATTGTTGGTTTAGTGTTTTTGTAGTCCCGTGGTTTGCTTAATCTTGTGTAGTGCAGTGATAAAATCAGGAATCACCATTGAAAGCTTGAATCAAGTATTGGCCTTGAGAGGTTTCTGGCCATTTGATTCATATTTCGTAGTGTCTGATCTTGTGTCAATCTGACACTCAGATTAAGGATCTATGTTGTTGTACCTTCATTCAGTGACAACTTGCAGAAAGGTTTGAAAGCAGAAGCATGTGAATTGGTGGAATCACCATGTTCACTACCTTGAGTATAAGGTTAAGCTTTCTGGTTTCATCTCCTTGACTGCACTTTGGCTCACTGATGTGTAAGGTTTCTGTCTGTGGAAGTTTTGGTGCAGTAATCAAACTTGCCTAGTATTAGAGTTCAGGATTTGTCCCTAGTGTGGCTGGTTTGAACACCTACACAGTGCCTTGTTGAAAAGGCTTAACAAACTGAACTCTCAGAAAACTGTAAGGACTTGATTACTGGCTCAAAGGCTTGCCCTTGTCTGTTAAATCCCTATCATATTGTTGGGAAGTTTAGTAGAATTCCTTTGAGGACTGCCTGCTGAACTTCTGCCCCGTGTTAATCCTTGTTGAACCTGCATTACTTGATCTTGCCTGCTGTGTTGTTCATTCTCCATCTGCCTTGCAAGCCTGCTGAATTTGAGCTTAAGAATACCTTGTAATAGTGCTAGGCTGTAGTGGTAGTAATCAGAACATTGTATTCAGCTTGTGTGATCTCAGACTTAATAATCCAGTTCCAGGACCAGATTATTACTTGTGAGTATCTGCTGATAGTTCAGGTTTTGATCCTTATGGTGTAAACTGTTGTTTTATACAGATTTGCTGTGTTTGTATTAACATCCTGAATCTGTAATCAGAATTTCTTTAAACCTTGCTGATCTTTTTGTCTGAACCTGTGTTAGCAGCCTATTGCAAGTCTAAACTGTTTTTGCTGCTGTAATCAGTTGTTTTGTAACCATCCTTGAATATTATTGGTTTATTATCAGCCTGTCTCTTGAACTAGTATTGAATCTGTTCCTTTAAAACAAGTGTCTAAACTGTTTGTGACGTTCAGTTTATTGAGCCTTTGTCTAAAAGTTCTGTGTAGATAAATTTATCATAACTTGCATTCTGTTTTGTTTATCCACCTTCAAGCTATTTTGCTTTTAAATTAGTTAAAACTTATTAGTATTCCTATTAATCAAATAGTCTAATCTTGCTATAACAGAATTCGTTTTGATCATTGTCTTGATCAATATTTGCTACACTTGTGTTGATCACACTTTATCACATTACCTTGATCTCTAAGGTAAAATAACACAAGCGAATAATTAATTAAGTTAGCTTCCGGTTTAGTTGATTAATACTTGTGTTGATTTTCGAAAAAGAGTTTAAAATTCACCGTACACTCTATTCACTCCCCCTCTAGAGTGTCTATTTGCGCTATATCGATCCAACACAGACCAACAGGAAAATCAAGACTGGGTTAAATAAGCGCCTTGAAGAAGAAGGAGAAAACTGGGTCGAACACTTGCCCAACATATTATGGGCGTATAGAACAACAACTAACTCGGCCACGGGGGAATCTCCATTCAGCCCGGCATATGGTTGCGAAGCAGTAATTCTGGCTGAGATCGGCCTACCTTCACCCAGATCGGAGCTTTACTCTGAAGAGCAAATAGCCGAGCTCAAACACTCTAAAGACGACCTGGAAGAAGCTTGGAATGTGGCATTCATCAAGATGGCCAAGTATAAATAGAGGATTTCCCAGTACTATAACTCCCGAGTTAAGCACTCATACTTTAAAAAGGGAGATCTGATACTGAGAAAGAACGAGGTAAGCAGACAGGGCCCTCAAGGTAAACTTGATCGGAACTGGGAAGGACTATATAAAGTAGTCAAGGTACATGGAAATGGAGCAAATCAGCTGGATGATGCAAATGGTAGGACCATCCCACGTATTTGGAATGCCACCAAATTAAGAAGATTTATGTCTAGGGTAGGTTCCCGACTTTATTCCTTATGTTTGTTTTGTGTTTCAATTTCTATTCCCCAAATAAGATGTAATTGAACATCGGTTATAATAATAAAGTTTAAATTTTGCATATGTGCATATTTATTATTTGAGTTTATAAGGTTAAAAAGCTTTGCAAAGGACAAACTTCCTGAGTCTGCAGTACAGACGATCAGAACTGAGCTGCAGGCAGGACTGAGAAAGTTTGCAAAGGACAAAATTCCCAAGTCTGCAGGATAGACGATCAGAACTAAGATGCTGGCCAGACTTAGAAAGTTTGCAAAGGACAAACTTCCCAAGTCTGCAGGACCGACGATCAGAACTGAGTTGTAGGCCAGACTCAGAAAGTTTGCAAATGACAAACTATCTAAGTTTGTAGGATAGACGGTCGAAACTGAGCTGCAGGCCAGACTCAGAAAGTTTTCAAAAAACCAACTTCCCAAGTCTGCAGGACAGACGATCCAAACTGAGCTGTAGGCCATACTCAGGAAGTTTACAAAGGACAAACCTCCTAAGTTTGCAGGACAGACGATCAGAACTGAGCTGTAAATTGGACTCATAAAATTTGAACTAAAATACGCTAAGTATACCATCTGGGGCTAGAACTCACATATGGCATACTGAGGGGTAGGTTACCCTAGGAAATACTATGAAAGCAAAGCAGTAAGATAAAAGCAAGGCAGTAAGACATAAAGGCTGCAACAAAATTAAATTTGCATAAAAGCCCAAGTAAGAGGCATATAATTGTCGTAGTACAATTTTTTAAATTTTCGAGCAGAATAAATGTTCAAGAATGGAAAAATACATGGAAAAGGCTTAAAAGTATATTCTAAGACTCAGGAGCAGGATTCTGTTGAGCAGAAGAAGCAGAAGATCCAGAAGCTTGACAAGCAGCAGCAGGCCGCCGAGCCTACTTCACAGCTAGGTCCTCCCCTGCCTGGAATTCCTTATGCCTGTCATCATAGACTTTGTTGAAACCAGGCTTGCGCAGTCCCTGATGGGGAAGATCCTCAATAACCAACCCGGGACATTGGCTTTTAGCCTCATCTATGCCCAAGGTTTAACTATGCCATAAAGTCGGGACCAACAAGGCCTTCAAAGATCTCGAGCACTGAGTAGAACTCTTGTATTTGTGAATTGCTTGAGCGGTCTGGCTAGGAATCGCAACCTTCAGCTTCCCTTTCTCATATCGGAGCCGGGTAACCGCCTTTTCCAGCTCGAAAGTTTGCTTCAAATGTTCATCAGTCGCCGTCTACAGGTCAGAGGCAAACTGATCCTTGATCTTCTGTTGCTCGGCCTCTTGATTAGAAAGCTACTCCTTCAGATCCAGGATTTCCAAGTTTTTAGATGTTGAAGCGTCCTTGTACTTTTGACGACTTGCTGATAGTATAGCAACTCACTGCTCTAAGGATCCTTTTGGGAGGATAGGTTGTTAAACCTCTTCAGAACATCCTTACCAATCTTGGCACCCTACAAAAAAGCATTTACGGTGTCATTAACTCTCACGGAAAAACTAAATATAATCAAAGGAAGAAAAAGCAAAGAGCAGTGGCAAAGTCC